>CAUHTR010000565.1:0-62110 GCA_959609185.1 Schmidtea polychroa | reverse complement strand
TTTGAATAAACTTGAATTATTTTCTATTTACTTCTGACAGGGATCTGGAAAGAATAAATTGACGATACAAAATAGTTTCTGTAGATTTTTCCTTTTTAAAAATTTTTCGCAATATAGTTTCTTTATTTAATTTTAGAACGCGATTTACGCTAAATGAAATGGGTACATTACACAGGCGTTTCAAATTTTAACATCATCTTGTAGTCCAGATGATTCCCTTCTATCATTTTCTCAATTCGATTCATTAGGAAACTGAGGCTTTTGATAACTTCGTTGTTGTCAGGATTAACAACCAGGCCGTTCAATAACTATTTTAAAAATTTTGATTGATACATTTTACAATAATTTTAAATATGTTGATTTATTTATACTAAATTATTTTTATTTCTTTCTGTGTAATATTATTTTTCTTGTTATATGTAATCTCAAAAATCCATATTTTTTCTCTACATATTTTTACCGTTTAAAAATGGAGAAAGAATGATCTAAAAAAACGAAAGAAAGTTGAAGTCACGATAAAACAGAGAAATTCGAAAAAGGAGAATCCACGTCAAATGCAGCCATGCTAATATGGTGCAATCAGAAACGTGCAGTGGGGATACCAAATAGCGGCCAAATTTGAACGCATGGACGATCCTGATATCGTTTTTCTTGTTACTCAAAAGGAAGAAAATAACTGCTATTAGATCTTGACCTTTACTAAGCCACTTTTTACTTAACACCTTTCTCATGATTGAAAATGGGATGAAGCGCTTTATAATAAAACATTTATTATAATTAATAAAATCATAAACAAATAAACAAATAGTATTCATAATTATCAGTCATTTATATCGTCAAACTCATCACACTCTAAGAGATTTCAAAACATTCAACTCACATTTTGCTAATTAAATATATTTAAAAAATGAAATTTAACATTACGCTTAAAATTGGATAAGAAAATTGTGCAACAATAAAAGATGTGCTCATTAGCAATGACAAATTTGTTGAGGATACCTAAATAATAAAATTTAATAATTATTTAATATATAAAATAATCATGTGAAATGCATGAAATGTAGGATAGGTTTTTCCAGAATTCTCATAAACAAAAAGTGAGAAAAAAAAATTTTAAATGACAGAAAAATAGCAAAATCAATAAAAATTAAACAATGAAATACGACAAAGTCATTCTTAATTAACAAGTACAAAGTGAAGAAGGAAAAACAAAAGCGAAATTAAATTTGAATATCTCAATAGTCTGAACAAAATAAAGGAAAGGGATCACTGAGGAAGCCAAAAGAGAAGCCAGGCGTCTTCTAAAATTACATATTTTGACCGCTTTTAGAGGTAATAAAAGAACTGGAGGAGAACTGGAGGAAGGAATCTAAACTAAAGTCAATATCAGTAAGTGTCATTATATTACAGACTAAAAAAGTAAAAATAACTTGAATCAAAAACAAAAGTTTTAAAGAAAAGAAAAAACAGAGTTAAAACGAAACCTTAGGTGAATTAAGAAATTATCGGTAAGCTATGAAAGCAGCTAGGTAGAATCTACTAATCACCGAAACCATAAACACTAATCAAGTGGTTATGAATTCGAAGGTGTATTGTAAATGTGCTGTTCCCCCCGAAGTGTTGCAATACGAACTCAAGTTATTGTTGTATTATTGAATTATTTGTTTCGCTGTAAATTGGTAAGCAATTGTGTTAATCAATAAAAAATTTTATTATCTGGAATTTGTCATTGTTCTTGTTACCACGCTTGGAATCAGATCAATAATTGTTAATTTCATATTTAACCGACAAACTCATCAAATTAATTTGTTCTAATTTTCACGCTTCGAGTTCTGGTTTTGTTGTACAAATTATCAAAATCAATTTAAATTAATTAAAAATTTGGAGAAAGTAAAAATCAATATTTTTCGGAGGAGAGGAGAAAGAAATAGTAACCTGTAAATTCTGAAGACGAATAAAATAATTTTAAATTGACCAGAGGTCCATAGAAGAGTCAGGGTCCCAAAATCAAATTAGTTAATTAATTAATTACTTTTCAATTAAGTTTCAACAAAAAAGTCATTTAATTAAAGCATATCCAACTGATTGTCAGATCAATGGGTTGCCGGGAATTAGGAGAAGTCTGAGTGGACTGTCTCTATCAGAATGTCAACACAATAGAGAAAAATTTGAAATTAAAAATTAATCTTATCGATCGCGAACAACTTACGCCATAGGAATTAAGAGTCTTCTAGAATATTACGCAAATTTCAGACGTGTCTGAAAGACCTGCCCGAGATGTTATGTCAGCAAATTATCGAGCACCACGACAGGCATGTATCGCACCGACTCGAATTTTAGAGAGAAAATTAACATCGCGATTACATAATCACGGCAAGGGAAATCTCGAGGTTGTGTGTACAAGTGAATAGACTGCGTCATCGGAAAATAGCTGGACTACCAGAAGTATAAAAAGCACAGCGTATCGTTTTATAGTACAAGCATGCATCGCAATGCTTTAGGCCATATTCATCGTTCAAGTAGATGACAATATTTATTCACAACCGCGTACTGTTCAGTGTCGTCATGACAATCTTACGGCGAAAAATTTAAATTAAATAAAAAATTATAATTTACGCTAGAAGTTTAAATAAATATATTCTGATTTTCTTTTAAATCCGATCGGCCTTAGCATAACGTAAAGAGGCCTCTGCAATGCCGAATTTTTCTTTCATAATATTACACATGCCTAATTTCATAAAACTTAGTAGCGAGGAACAAAACTATAATCATTAGATAATAAGAAATATAATAAAGATGTTAGAATTTACAGTAATCGATTGATAAAGTGTATTAGGGGAAAATAGTCAAACCCGTAAAATAAAGTTATGATAAATGAATTTTGTCGAGAATTCCCGTTTTCCTCTCATAAAATTGCAAGGATCGAGTGAGTTAACTTGAATGTTTGAGATTGAATGAATGTGAGTATTGACCAACGGTACGGATTTGTGGATCACTACTGAATAGCTTGATTGGGAAAATTATAAATCTCGTATTCGAAAATGTAAATGACACTCCAGCGAATTTTACAGTTTAAAATAAAAATTTCTTAAATCTTTAGATGAATACATCAACCAGTTCTGGGAAAAATCTTCGTCCTTGTTTCTCCTGCGCCGATAAAAATGCGGATATCGCGCAGCTCCATCTATACATCGGGGAATTGAAAAATGGAATTGACCTCTACGAAGGAACGTGGTTCTCCCCGCCACAAATGAAGGAGGAAAAAAGCAAGATTTTACGTCTGGAGCACTGCCGGGACAGTCTCCTAGAAGAGAGCAGGTGCCAGAGGCTAACCATAAAGGCCCAATCCGAAGTCCTTCATAAAATCTATTCCGACTCTGAAATAGCAAAACGAGTTCATGAATATCCAATACGAGATGGGACCAATGTGTTCCCAGTACACCACCAATCGTCAGAGCCATCAACAACCGGTTGTAAGGGACATGGCCCACATCTGCCACCAATTCCCGCCCCAGTTCTCTCAGGCTATAGACCTATGGCAGGTGGCCCATCGGATCCAATCTTGACCCCGATTCTCGTATCACATATCGCACAATCTCCAGCAGAAACCACATTGCAACCTCGGAAGCGAAAAAGGCCGACGCGCTCGGAGAAAAATCAAAAACGTAGAAACGCTATGGCCGCGCTCGAAGCGTCGCTGTCCGTGGCACAATCAACGATTAAGGAGATCTCATCCACCCATTTAATCCCCGCAAAAGAAATCTTCCGGGTAGTTCCAGCCGATAGCATCAAATTCCTCGAAGATCGCCGGCTACCCGTCGACATTGACGAGATGATCGCGGAGAGAGAGGCGTTTCAATGACTTGACTCGCTATCAGTCTCGATTCTTTTCAGTTGAGAACAAACACCGCGATAATCGATGATATCTGATCAGAAATTATACTGCATGTTTAGCTTGCTAAGTTTTGTTTTTGTGTAGTAACTGTTGCATAATGTATTTCTTTTTTTACTTTAATATAATTTTCGGTACGTTGAGTGCGTTATTGGTATGAATTGCTATATGATCGGAATGAATGAAATGGTGAATTGGAATGTATGCCAATAGATAAAGGTCGTCTCCTTGGACCAGGGTCGAACCGAGGTATGCGTAAGAATGTGGGTAAGACCTTCTAGGGCACCTTTGAACCCGAACCGTGAGTGGGTTAATAGTAGTCCTAAGGCAGGGGCTCACCTGTTGACCAACTCCAACCCATGTGAGCATCACCAACGTTTAATATCCCCACGTACTCACATGAGGGAATATTAGTAAAATCATCACGGGTATGCTGAGGGAATGCCTGAACAGAAGGAAAACGATTGTATGTCTTGTACTAAAACTTTCTTTCCTCCCCACATATCCCAACACTAGGACCATAGATTAATAGATCAAGACATTATAACGAAGTTGAGTACAAATTCTTGAAAAAGAAATCAATATTTAGATTTTGTTTTATTGAGATGGACTGCTTAAATTTTCTAACTAAAATCCTTAAATAAGAAAATGGTAGAAAAGAAATAGTCCATTTGGATAAAGCCAGGTTCGGTAATCCAGATACCAACTTTTTGATATATTGGAAAGCATTTATGTTCAATTTTAAATTTCTTTTTTTTAATACAATTATAACTTTTTTTGGACCTCAAAATTTCTGTGATCGCCCCAGCTGCCAGCTTAGCGTGCTAAATTATTAATAAAACTATAATTTTAAATATCGATTATAATATTGATAAACACCGATTTGTGTGTATTGACAAATCAAAATCATGAAGTCTAAAAGAAATTACCAAAACACATACACACGACTGTCAAACAGAATTCGATTGGATATTGCCTAAAGCAATCGATCAATAATCGATCATTGACAAATAATCATCTACCAATTATAAATGACCAATAAAAATCGACCACAAATAATTGATCAATAAAAATTCACCAATAAAAACCAACCAATAAAAGCCGACCAGAGAAAATTGACCAATAATAATCCACCAATTTAATACACGAATTTTTCTGGAATCATTTCCATTGGCGCCGCTCACAATCATAACTCAACGTCCAGTTAAAATCATTCATTGGCAGTTCAAAAATCAATCTTATAAAAAACCAAAAAACAAAAATGGCAGACATGAGGGTGACATAAAATCGATTTGACTAATGTTAAACATAAACAAATCATCACAAGAAGCTATTGCACAGAATTGAGTGACATGATCGAATATTTGATCGGCTGTGAAATGGATCACTGACATTATGTACAAATATCCAAATCTGTCGAGTAATCGAATTATTCGATTTTAGTAGAAAATTGACGGTTAATTCGGAGATCAATCGGAAGTCATGATTGAGGAAATTGTCAATTCATCGAGAATGAGGATATTATGAATCGTTGCGAAAGAAAGCCAAGTCCAATTTGACAATCAATTCACCCGAGTTCACCCCCATTAATTTCAATCGTCTCTCTATCGGACCTTTATTCGCCAATTTCGCTTGCTTTATGTCTTTCAAACCGACTTCTGTACGACCGAGGAAATCTAGAACATATGAATATATAAACACAAATAAATATATATATGGACCATTTAAAAATGGGTTGGAGAAAAATTAGATGGAGAGAAATTGGTAGAAATGTATGGAAGTTGATGAAAAACCCAAATATATATAAAGAATAAAATTACCCATATTAAACAAGGTAGGAGGCAAAAAGGAGTTTCCGTGAGATCAGTGACAAAAGTTGATTGATGAGAGTGAACAAATGACGAAAGATCATTTGATTGAACGTGAATTAACAAAAATAACAGATTGTTTAAAGCCAAAATCATTTATAACTAGGCTTGACAACTTTCCCGTTTTTGCTGGGAGTCTCCCAGAATCGGCTTTCTTCTCCCGTCTCCCGGTTAACTATGACCCAGGAGATGTAAATCTCTCGTCTTCCGTTTTTACAATATTTTAAAATTTTTCAAGAAAAAAGTGCAGTTTTTGAAGTTTTAACTTTTATTTGATTTCTCTAAAATAATGATAGTCAAGATTTATTTTTGCTCACAGTCACCGGGAGTTTAAGTTGTTTGTTCGCGGAGAGCGATTTTATGTTTTTCTTCTTACCCACGTTATTAGTCTGTCACTGTCAGGTTTTTTTCAGTTTTAAAATTTTAATGTTTAAAAATTAGTAACATGTGTAAACCAAATAAGTCAAAAAACACCTGTTATATTATTTCTTAAGGGTTATACTGTTCGCAATTTTATAATCTCCCGGGTTCGAGGTAGTGGGAGTTGGCAACCCTATTTATAACATAGATTATAGGATTATGAAAAGAATTTATTGAAAAGAGCTTGAAAACTATGAATCAGTAAATATATCGATGTTTTTGATATATTACTGATTTAGTCTTCAAGTTCTCTTTATTAAATACAATGGGAAAAAATCAGTGGTGAAATTGGAAAAAATGTTATAATATTATAAAAAGAAGGCAAGAAAGGAGAAAAAATGCAAATGCAAAAGAATTTAAAAAGTTTAATGAAGAATATGGTTTTCTGAAAATTTATTATTGATTTGTTTGTGCAAAATCACTGCAGCTCTGGTTAAATATAATTAATATATTAATATTTGTAAAGTTTTAATCGTTTTCATCAAATAAATAAATAAACTTTTAATCAATGTTATAATTTTAATATGCAACGAAATCTGGAAAGAATCTCTCATTGCCATTTAATAAAGGTATCAAATTCTTTTCCTATTCAATTTCATGTAAAAATTTGCAAATCACCAAAACAAATTTCGACTTTTTATAGTGGAATAACAAACACCTAAATATCGATTTTATTCAATGTTAAATACAAATTCAACATCAATTTTATTTCATTACTAATTTCGAAACAAATTTTAACAAAATTTTTCAAAGGAATTTTTTTTATCTCAATCATTATTTTTCAAATTTTTGAAGTATGAATAATAATTAAAATTTTTCTTCAAATTAATTTTGACCTTTTTTTCTTTCTAAACCATACTTTCTAAAAATACTCCGATGGTCACGATTTAAGAGCCTACAAATTAAATGATGGTGAATAACTTGATAAGAGAGGAATCGGCAGAAAATTAAAGAAATGAGATGAAAAACAAAATATCCAATTTCTCAATTGATTAAATAAGGTAACCCAGAGCTGAACAAAAAAACGGGAAGCTAAAGAAATGAAAAGAATATCAAAGGAGAGATTGATAAGGTCAAAATTGTTAGTCACACAAATTAGAGAACTATGAAATAAGAGCAAAAGTAGAGGAAATTAACGAAGTTTAATAAAGAATCGAATTTTATGAAGAGTAATTACTGATTTGTTTGTGCAAAATTGCGATATCTTACAGCAATTCTGATCAAATGTGATGAGCGGCTGGCAATATATATCGTACTTTTTATCAATCAAATCTTTTATCTTTTTCACCAAATATCTATTTCAATAAAAAATAACATTTGAATCAATATTATAGTTTAACATGAAACCAAATTTGGAAAGAATCTTTCACTGCTATTCAATAAATGAATCAAATTCTTTTCCAATTCAATTTCATGTAAAAATAATAATATTGATTAATGATTGGTATATTGATACAGATCAATATATTATTCGGAAACTTGAAAAATTGGTTAGAGATTAGATGACGATAAGAGAGGAACTGGCAGAAAATTAAAGGAATGATATGAAAAGCACAATATAAAGTATAAGAAATGGAAAGGGAAAGAAAAGAGTCGACTGACGGAAGATTATTGATTAGAAAAATTTATTACCAAGGAAGAGATTGTTGGATCAAAATTAATAATCAGTAAGATTATACGATTATAAAGAGGGAGAGAAAGGAGAGAAATTACAAAGTGGAAAAGAAATCAAAGAAGTTTAAAGAAAAATTGAAATTTGATGAAAATGAGATTATAAATTTTCTAGAAGTGAATCGCAATATCTCACAGCAGTTTTAGTCAAGTGCAAATATTCATCAGGAATCCTTTATCCATTTCATAATTGATGCATTTTTATTTTTTTCCGATGATAAATCAATATTTTATTTATTTAACACGAATTATCGGTGCAAGCTTTTTGGTATTCAAAAATATTTTTCTGATATGACGCAAAAGTCTTGAAAGAACTGAAAATTCCAAGAACAAGAACATTTGGGCCCTAGATAATTTTCACTTACCGTTGGGAGCAAAATACTCTTTGTCATAAGCCGACAAACAGAGCACGTCCAATTCAATATTTTTTATCAGAAACTGCATATGACAATTCCATTTGGGATTATAAGTTGAAGAAACGACCTTTGTGCGTCTAATCTGGTTACCGAGACTCGCTTCACAGTACGCATGAGTCTTTGCTTAAAATAATTATATTGATGAACAATTATACAATACTATCTAGTCATTACTTTCAGGAGTTGATGAACTTTTGAGGTTTGCACCTTCTAATACTGTTACCAATAAGCGACCAACACCTGCTGATCGTCTGACTGAAATTATTTTAATTCACTAAAATATATAATTCTAATTTAATAGACATACTACTCATTGAAATTTCTCTAACGGAATTTTCTGTTTCAATGTACTGTAAGGATGCTGCTACCAGCCGTTCAACCCATTTATCTCTTTTTAAGTATTTAAAATTAATAATTATAATAATAATAATAATAATAATAATAATAATAATAATAATAATAATAATAATAATAATAATAATAATAATAATAATAATAATAATTAATAATGAAAACAATTTATATAAATAGGTGTTTATTAATTAAAAATTTTCAACTTAAAACAAGTACACTAAAATATGAAATTTTTCTCATTGAATTTTTCTTTTCTTTTTATTTCTTTTGACGTTTATTTTATATTAAAATATTTTTTAAAAATCAATTAAATAAATGCCTTCTAATATTTTCAATATAAATAATTCTGCTACTGACAATTTATCATATATTATTCGGAGCCAATGCAGGAAATCTAAAATTTATTTAAATTAAAAATCGATATTTCTGTGATTCATATATTTGTTTTAATGTGTTTAAATAATTATATTTTGTGGAAACACAGATATATATATATATATATATTTGTTTAAATTAAATAATTAGATAATATTTTAAAATATTTTTTATTAATTAAATACAGCAATAGCGTTATTATTATAGACAATTTTTTGTTTAAATGAAATAGCCATCATTTTAAATTTAATATCGTATAATTTGATCGAACATGAGTAAAATAAGACAGAATAGATGAAAAGAGAATATAAATACTAAATAAATGTCAGATCTCCGCGAAAAACCTAAAATTATTATAAATACTTGCATATGATACTTATCTGGATAAACATCCAAAGAACATCTCCATACTGTATATCCAAAAATACAAAAACTGACTAGACAATATAAATTCAAATAAATGGACCAAAACTCACTATAACCTTCAACTGGTTGCCGATGAAATAAAAATATTTGAGAGTGAATTTATATCCCATTTTAATATTCATTATAATGTTTATTTTTAAAATTTACTATTTCTTATTATTTACAATTTATTTTTTGGGTTTTCTTTTTTTATTCTGTCAAATCGATTTTAACATATAGAAATGATATTAATATAATATAATAATGTCTAATATATATGATTATAACCAGGGCCTAGGAGAGAGAGTGCGGGGCCCGGGGCCAAATTTTTTTTGGGGCCACTTTTTAATAATTTAAAAAATATATAGTTAGCGACAATACAATATAAAAACTAATTTTATTATATTAATGATTTACGGGCTTTTGAAATTGCAAATTTATCAATTATTTCACTAAGATTTAGGTTTCTTGCAATATCGTTATTAATATGCAGCATTGCTAATCCATTTAGCCTCTCTTGTATCATTGTAGATCTCAAGAAATTCTTAATGCGTTTTTGAACTGAAAACGTTCGTTCAGACTCGGCTACAGAAACCGGGATTGTCAAAAATATTCTTAATACAACTACAAGATTTGGAAAAATTGACTCCAAATTCATTTCAATAATAGATTTAAGCACTTCTTTTGGCGTTTATGATTGGAAGTTGGTTGCGTAAATGCTTTTAAAAAATATCATTTCATCATACAGGTCTGTTGAAATGTCATCCGAAAATTTAATTTTAATCTTGTCGCACTGATTTTGCAATATGTCTTCATCAATGCTATTGAAGGTCCACAGGAATTTAAAATTATCACAAATTTCAATCATTCTTGAAAAGCGAGTTTGTAATGATTTTTGTAAAACTGAAATGATCTTATTGAATATTTGTTGATAATGTAACTCAACAGCTGCTTCGTCAATAAACTTTCTTTTAATTTCAAATGATGCGTGAATGAAGAATTTTTCAGCATATTCCTTACTATCACTCATCACCTTTTCCCATCGCATTAATTTTATTGAATTAATAAGTACATATATATTCTCGGTCTCGATGTCCAAAGTTGCATCTCTTGCTTCTAACAATAAATTTGTGTTCTGTACTGCTGTCAGTGTAGGGAACCAAATAGAATTCATGACCACCGTTTCATATTGAGATGTGAATTTTAAAAGCGACTTGCATGTATATTTGGATTCTGCAGATTGATTAAGATTCGAATCAACTTCTTTAAGGACCAAATTTTTCAGATTCAAAGAAGATTGGTTTTGCGGCATTAAAACGAGTATACCATCTGGTTTTTGATACATTCGTAAGCGACTTGTTGTAGTGCTTCTTTAATATAGCCCAGCGAGATGTAAATGAAGCGAAAAAATTGAAGAGCGTTTGAAATTTCACGCAATAGTCGTTTGATTCAGTATAGCATAATGTTGCATCATTTCCTACCAAATTAAGTGTATGATTGCCACAAGGAGAGAATATTTTGGATCGTTTCACTGAAGAAGAGCGATATCAAAAACGACTTTTGAAACTAAATAATGATCATTATCTAAATCACTCGATGTATTCAATTTTTTTTCTTCTGACCTGTTAAATCTTCATGTTCTTGAACGAATGTATCAAATGAATCGCCATTGACTGAAGCGTTTAATGATTCAAAAGAATCTTCTTCATTGCTTTGGCTCGCTCTCTTCAAAAATGAGGTGATTTTCGCTGATTTATCGATAGCTTCTTTTCGCTTCTTAATGTCTTTTCGTTTTTCTGCTTCACTCTTGTGTCTTTTCATCTAAATTAAATATTCATTAAATTAAGGGATATATTTCAATCGAAAAAATATTTTCATATCTTTTGTTTACTTCTTTTAGTATTAAAATTTATTGAAATTAATTTTTATCAAATAGAAGCACAAACAATATTAACAAACTTTAATTCAATTTAACACCGACAATTTTAAATTTAAAACTTCAATGAGAAATTTTCGAAATATTTCAAGTCGTTTCATTTCATTTTTTTAGTAGAGAAATTTTAATGAATTTAAAATATTCTTTCGAATTCCACGCTAGTTGAGTTAAAATTAGGGGCCCCAATATCATATCATTAATAAACGTATATTTTTAAAAATATTTTTAAAAATCTCTTATTCGTGGATTTTAATAACGATCAAGCAATTTTAAATGACGAATTCCCAATCTTAGATCAATCTGATTTATTTAAAAACATGTTAGATTGATATATAAGAGCAAAGAAGTTATATCATTAGTCCATTTTCAAATTGTTGAATTTTTAAAAAATTAATTGTTGTTTCCAAAAAAATTTCTTCAAATAAAATTTTGAAGACTTGGGGCCCGGAGCCAGTGGCCCCTCTGGCCCCGTCTCTCTTAAGGCCTGATTTTAACACCTGCATGTTTTTTATATTTTCTATTTTGATCGGTTGATGCTGATAGTATAAAAAATAATTAATAAATTATATCAGCTGTTTCATGAAAATTAATTAGCAGGAATTTTTATTATCAATTTATTATAGTTTCAAGAAAATATAGAAATTCATGTTCTATACCAGAGGTGGCCAAACTGCGGCTCGCAAGCCACATGCAGCTCTTCAACATGTTTCATTCCGCTCGTTAGGGCCGCAGAAAATTCATCGGTTTTTAAAATTTAATTTTTTTCTGAAATTAGGAACAACTTTGTTTATGAATAACGAAAAACGTTTTTATTATATTAAAAGCATAAATTGCTTTTTTTTCAATTTTATTCTTTCAAAACTAAGTTATGCAGACCACTAATAACATTTAATTTTAATAATTATAATCAAAATTGAATAAAATACTTTAATAACAAATATCCATTTCAAATACATATATTTTCAATCAATACATATATTTGGTTTTGTTTACAGCCTTTAACTACCAATTCCTTTTCAAACAAGATTTTCTATTTTTAGACACCAATTAATTATTTCATCAATATGACAGAAAACAAGAAAAGAAAATAGAAGCTTTAAATTAATAGGGAGGATAATTATGCGTTTATTGAAAGAAACGGTAAACCAACATGTCTTATTTGCAACCACTCTCTCACTTCAAAGCAAGTACCTTAAAACGGCATCATGAACAGAACCACGGAAGTTTTATCATCACTTATCCCCATAATACCAATATAAGAACTACTAAAATGAATTAGTTAAAATCTGAACTAAGTTCCGAACGGAATTTGTTATCATCATTTACTAATGAGAGTATTTTTGTAGCCTGGTGTGTAGATGGTAATATTATCTAAGACCTTATGCGCTTTGGTGTACTCGCAACACAGATTTTTACATTGAAATATCAGTAATCAATGTTTGAACATTTGTACAATCAATAGAGAAAATGTTAATAAATGTATTAACCTGTCGTTAACGGAAAGCGCTTTCAGAACAAAATCATGGCCGGCTTCTTTTATTGTGAAAATCTCGCTGTGAGAAAAATTCCCGAAAACACCAGTTGATGCGGTGACTGACAATGAGCAATTCTGAGTTGACGGGCTTCCAGCCATTATTAGCACCTAGTGTGACGTAATATAATAATAATAATAATAATAATAATAATAATAATAATAATAATAATAATAATAATAATAATAATAATAATAATCAACAATAATAATCAATAATAAAAATCAATAATAATCAATAATAATAATCAATAATAATAATCAATAATAATAATAATCAATAAAGATCAATAAATACCCGATTTAATAAAATTGGTTTCTTGTACATTTTGAATTGCATTTTACACGAAGAAGACGTTTCCAACGGAAATACGAATGGATAGCCATTCGTATTGTATGAAGGGGTAACCAGTAACAGGAAATCATTGAATAAAAACCCGACCAATTCTTTCCCGGATTTTGCTTTATATAGTGTTCCGGAATAGATAAGTTTCCTATGACCAAGAGAATTGGTTGTTGAATTGAAATATAGTTTCTCATTCAGTCCGTCACACTGTACATGATCTTGAATCCATTCGAGCCGCTCAGAATTCTCCTTTTCACGTATTCCTTCATTTACTGCCTCACAGAGACTTCTCGCTGCCGCCACCGCTTCTTCCATGTCACCCAAATCCGGATGAACGTCTTCAGTGTTTTTAAGAATCTAATTGATTAATTTTTTATTAATATAATTAACATGTAATCAATATATAATCATTAAATAATTACTATATAATCAAATTATAATCTAATTATATTCGATAATTACGTTTTCTACTATTAATTTATATTTGGTTATCCTCTGCATTGGTTTGAGAAAGTAAGATGACATTGGCATTTTCTTGCATCGCAGGTTTTCTTCACATTGTTGACAGAACTCCTTGAACTTGGCGTTTAGCTGCTTTTTTTTCTCCAATAGCGCAATCGCTTGATTTTGCAAACTGCAAAACCTCACATATACAATGAAATTGGGAAACTAATACAAATGTGAGGGTAATTTAGTCATTATTATTAATTAGAATTACATTGCTGAGAAGGATATCTCCTACACATTGGATCGGCTGTTTGTTCCCGCTGTTGTCCTTCCTGATTTTCAACGCCCTGGGAAATACGAGAATCATATAAAATCTTTATCTTGATTTGAATTTATATTTACAAGGAATATAAGCTTAATAAATTAAATTATATTCTGTAAATTTTTTTTTTAAAAATAAAATCATACATGCTTAGGCTTGATTAAAGATAGTTAAACGTAGAAACTAAAATAAATAAGGAGAAATAAAAAGAATTCACATTTGGGTTTCCGAGCTCTCCTGCATTTCCTCAGGAAGTGAGATGCTGAAATAAATGCTTTCAACCGTTGGGATGGGATTCTCAGACATTCAAATAAAATGAATAATATTCATATATGAAATTTCCGTTAGTAGTAATTTCCCATTTAGTCCTGTCAGTTGTAATTTAATTATAATAATTGTAATATCTAACATAGCATTGGCGTTTTTATAATAATATTAGTTGAAATTAGATAAATTATGCATCAATCGATAGAAAAATTCAATTTCAATATTGAATTGTAATAAAAATATCATATGTCGATTAAAATTAATAACAATTACAAATTAATAATTTCATTAATATTTAATAATTGGTGTATTGTAACAGTTTCAAAAGAAATAGTTGGTTAAATTCGGTAAATTATGAATCAGCCAATAGAGAAAACTCGATATCATAATCTTTCCAATCCTTGTCCAATTACCAAGTACGATTCACTTTTTTATATCAATAATAAATATGACTTACATGTAAAAGTTATAAGATTTAGGAATTAAGTCAGTCCAATTGAGGAAAATGTGCTTTAACTCTTCCGGTGTTAATAAATTCGATTTTTTAATTGGCTCATAAAAGACCTATAAAATGATAAAGTACAATGAAAAATAATTCCGTTCTAATTTACTCTATGGACTTCCTGCAAATCTTCATAGTAAGCCTTTTCAGTTTCAATGAGTTCTCGAATATAAAATTGTCTTCGTTTTTCATCTTCCGTGAGAATCGCATTAAAATTGACGACTCCATCAATATACCCTAGAAATGTGTAAAAATTAATATCAAGTGACTGTCGAAATGGAAAATACATGAAATAGGTCGACCAACGACTGTAGAATAGGCGTTATTGAGCTCGTCTGATGGATTTCGATATGATTGGGAAATGATTTCATCATCTGCTAAACAATTCGGTTGAGGCCGACGGACATAATTGACGGGAAATAAACCAATCATTGATGTTGATATATTGCGTCCTCTCCACCATTCCGGTTCATCTTTGGAAATGATTTCAACTATTGAATTCTTTGTAAAGCTAAGTTCATCAGGATTTTGGGCTGAGTAAGGATACATTGCAATCAATTTGTCACCGGATTGCATTCCATCTTCAATTTTCTGACTTCTTTCTGAGACCGGTAATGATCCAATCATAGTTAAACATCGATCATATCCCGAGGCAGTCATCAAATCATTGGTATGATCGCGGATAAATTGGGTTTCTAAATTCACAATCACAAGTTTCATATATTTTTCATTATTTTTGATTATAAACTGACCTTCTTTGTCAATGCAATATCGAGGCACCCACCCTTCATTGGTAGAACCATTGATCTGAAATTTAATGTTTAAATTCTGTGTTAATTAAAGTCAACTTCAACAGACCGAAAGTTTCACTTTATACCAATCCACATCAGATGTGTCGATAATATTCACTTCTTGTCCGGGAATACAAGATAGTTCATCAATGGAGTGAGCTGAATATGCTCTTACGATCTTGGATTTCGTTAAAGAATTCTGATTCGAATTATTATTGTCTTCACTGTCCGAGCTTTCCGCAAGTGTACAATAGTTTGAATAAGCTGTATTCTCTCCAATTTCCGCTGGCTTAAAAAGTATTTGATAATAATAACAGAAGTTTTCAAATACATTTAAAACAAACCGTATCCAATTCAGGATCAGTTATCCCACTGTCTGTGTCATTCAAATTCCGGCCGATATCGTCGTAAGTCATGGTGGAAGAATTACTGTTTTCCAAACTAAGGGCCGTATAATAGTCTGATGATATGGTGTTGATAGTTTGTGCATGTTCTAGATCCTGTTGTTGTATATGACGATGATGATGACGATGATAATAATAATAATAATAATAATAATAATAATAATAATAATAATAATAATAATAATAATAATAATAATAATAATAATAATAATAATAATAATAATAATAATAATAATAATAATAATAATAATAATAATAATAATAAAAATAATAATAATAATAATAATAGTAATAATAAAAATCAAAATTATATAATAATAATAATAAATAATAATAATATACAAAGTCTAATGCTAGATTTTTCATAAATAAAATTGTCCCAGCTTCTGTCATAGTCAATAGAAATAAAGAAAAATTGAAAATAAATTTCAGTCAATTCAAACTCAGAAATAGTCAGATGAAAAATTCTGTTTTACTTGTTTTGTAAGTTTTCTGACATAATGAGATGGAAACATTCCGTTCTCCCTCGCACCTCTGATATGACCCTTCCACCAATGAGTACTCGTGTCGACTATCTGAATGATATCACCGGGGCGCATGGTTAAATCACCAGGCACAGTGGATTCATATGGGTACAACGCTAGACAATATTCCCCACTGCTATTTGAATGTGTTGTACTGGTATTTGGACTGATTGGAGCACCGAATATATCATTGCTTGCCGCGAAATTTAGATTGGAACTGATGAAACTTGTGTTATTGTTATTGATACTCATCAAATGTCTAACTATTTCATTGTGCTCTCAGTAGAAAGCAGAGTTTCATTTGAATAATCAACAGCTTGAACGTAAATCCGAGGAAACCATCCAACACTATAGATATCCCCATCGTCTTCAGTATGAGTACACATTTCTCCCTTCCACCAGTCTCCTGGCTTTTCCTCAATCACTCGGATTCGTTGTCCAACATTGAAACTTAGCTGATCTGGAGTTTCGTCTTCGGCGTCCATTATCCATGGAAATATAGCTTCGACCCAAACATTATTAGGAGCTCTGGAACAAAATAAAACGTCCATCATTTTATTATCAATCTTTTGCACTCAATACATTTTTACTTTATAGAATCCGTAACTAGCGTAATTCCTTAAATTTCTTAGCTTACTGTAACCGTTGTAGAAAATCTACACTTTGATATTTTTGAAAATGTAACAGAAAACATTTTTGTTATAAATCCGAAAATAATTTTCCTTTATTAATAATAGAAATTTAGAATATTAGAACATTTTATCTATTCTATATAAATGAATTTCAAAAACAAATTTTAAGCATTGTTCGCGTTCCACCGGGGGCAGATGAATAATAACCACTGACCCTCATCATTGAGTGATCGGTTGGTCAGTTCAATGGTAACCTGATCTTGACAATTATGCCATGTTCGATCCTCACTGATATTTGAGGTCACTCAAACCTCTCGTTTATATAGTTTCCGGAATTTCACTGAAAATCGATAAAAACGAGAGTGCAGGTTGCATATAAATATTTACACAAGTGCTTTCCAAGCTCTAAATATGAATGGTTTTAAAGAAAACCGAAGGAAGTATACGTGATCAAAGTCCTGGACACAGTCAATTGACAAATAGTAAAATAGTGAACATATATGTGCTATAGATAGTCAACACCGATTTAACTAGCACGCAAATATTAATTATTACCATAAATCAGAAAAAAATATCATTTGAAAATTTTTCATGAAATGTCAGAACTGGATTCAGAGTTTCAAATGATGACGATTATAATGACGATTATTATAAAGGGAGGTTTCTATTCATTTTTATTTAACATGGGAATTATTGATAATAGATTATTATGGGGAAATTATCCCTTTTGGATCTACATTTCAATTTGGAGCTTGATTTTTATCTATGAACATTGAGTCCTATATGCCATTATTTTAATGTGTAAGATCTTTAACTGTGGATATTCATGGTTAGTCGAATATTTACAGTCATCCAAATAGTTTGTCCTTGTATGAATTATGGTGTTGGATCTTGACCATTTTCCAGTAGATGGATAAGGACCCCTACCTCACATACCATCTCCCGGCTGAGGATTTCCCTCCTAAAATTCCTAGTATTTTTATATAGGTCACTTCAAAATTTTATGTAGGTCGAATCGACTTTAAGAGTAATTAATTAAAGATTTATTTCGAAGATTCTAACATTTAGATCTTCGTGAAATACAGAAACAGAAAAAGAAGATAAGAAACATAACTGATAGCATTGAAAGAAAATGATGATAAATGTATTCAAAGAAATAAATTTTACATTGAAACAAGAAAACTAATCGGAACTCTTCATCTCAGCTCATATAAAATAGGCAATCCAAATTTGTATTCCACATCAAGGAAAATTCATGGACCATTGGAATCACTGGAATAAAATAAGTGATGGAAAATTTGTAGAAATTGATAATTGTTTTCAGATAAAGACAAAAATGTGATTGTTATTGAATATATTGTATGGTAAATTGAGCGTATGGGGATTGTTGTTGTTGCTATCAAATGTATCTCTAATGGCTACATTCAGGGCCAAATTGCCCCATAGTCACAATAGGCAATCTACCTTCTTTAACCTCTTTCTTCTCCCGCTTTTATGAGCTTGATTCATGTTTCCTTCTATATCCGTTTGGCATCTTTTATCTTTCAAACAACCTAAACTAAATATACTTATTTTGTTTAACTAAACTATTTATATTCTTTGATACTTACTTTAATACCTTCAGTTCTGTAAAAGATATTTTATTTTCACTTTCATTATACTCAAGCGCTTTATTTTATTATTTATAAATGAATAACAAATTGTAATTCTCATAATTTTTTACATTGCGTGTTTGTGCACACTTTTGGTTTCATAAAACAAGAAAACCTAACAACGATAAAAAAGGATTTTTTACCATAAAAAAGAAGTTTATTACAATGACCTTTCTTAACACAGTGTTATCATGACGAAGGATGAAACGGTTTTCATGTTTTCCCATTGTTTTCTACGCACATCGCTTTTTAAAATCCCTAGTAAGCCTTTATAATAATCTGAGTTCACAGTAGTATTCCTGGGCACAATTCCATAAAGGTCGACAAAGGTAATAAATATACCTGGAAGTTGGATTTTGATTGATGCCTTACCTTTGGAAGAGGAGAAAAGAAGGATGTCCGTTGAGAACTTTAGATTTTGGTTTTAATTTCTTCTAAAACATGAATCGCGCAACTCAAAAAAAATTGATGACCTGGGTTCGTTTTGTAAGACTGTCAAAACGCGTAAAACAAATTCAGCACTCACTATAGATATCTGTTGATATAATGCTCTGAACACAACCACAAAAATTTCATTAAAAGAAACTTACTTGTTTGGCTGTTCTAGGCATATGAAAAGAGAATGTTTCTATGTCATATTTTGTCTTATGTCTACGTAATACAATACAATACACAGCAAATTAATCAGCTGTTTGTAATTTTCTAGACTTCCCTTTCATAATTATCGGATCCCTTTGACTTATAAGGAAATCTGCGTTAGATTGCAATGTAATTTGTGTTGCTATCAAGGTAAGTTGCAATTCTCATATAATACATTTATATTCTGTAGCAGATCAGAGTTCAGACCAGTGGAAACCCTTAAATCTCATTAAAACAAAAAGAAATAATAAAACATTTCATAAATAAATTGGCATTGATTCAAAATATTAGTACGATAATATAAATAATAAATATATAGAAATCAAAATGGGAAATTGCAATTAAATAATCAGTTAATTAATGATATTAATGGGATTTCATGTGCTCAGACATACACGTAAACATACAAATATATATATATATATATATATATATATATATATATATATATATATATATATATATATATATATATATATATATATATATATATATATATATATATTATAATAATAATAATGCCCATATGGTTTTGTCTGTAACCTGTCCCTAATTTACGATTACCCCCAATCACATTTAATGAGGACAGCATGTTTGACAGCTTATTGCACTTAATTTATAAAATGAATCTAATGTATTGATTTTACAGAGGGTTTTTATTATTATTATTATTATTATTATTATTATTATTATTATTATTATTATTATTATTATTATTATTATTATTATTATTATTATTATTATTATTATTATTATTATTATTATTATTATTATTATTATTAATATTATTATTATCAATTATTTCAACAAAAGTAGTGCACAAATACCGTATTTCCCCGAAAATAAGACACTGTCTTACTTCAAATTTTCAGAAAAAAAGCTACCTAGGGCTTATTTTCGGGTAATTAGATTGTTGATCATATAAATGCAATTTTTGTTGAAACAAAGTATCCACTGTGAAAAGTTTATCTATATCACATTATTTCATTTTAATGAAAAATAAATAACACACATTTCCCATGCGTGACGCCTGTATACCATGCGAATCACGATTTATGGTCTAATATCTTTATGTTTCGTTTAGTGACTTATGAATGTGACTAACTTTTTTCAGTCAAAAAAAATTATTTTTTTTCGGGCATAACAACCTTATGACGTAAAATCGAAAGAAAGTGCCAGGGATAAATAAAAAAAAATATAAATTTTATAACAATATGCTAAAATGCAATTGCCCGAGCAATTCAATATGTTCGAACCTAAACTACACGTGAAGGAGGTGTATGTAAGACATCTGAACAGAACATGTATTAAAATACCTAAAAACCCATGTAAAACCGACACATGTGATTTTAAAATTATGGTCATGATCATTGGATTGGGGATTGAATAACTAACAGATTTGCCAGTATTTGACTCTTTAAAGCATATATTTATGGCTAATTTGAATTAAAATTACTATTTTTTTCGTTATTTAAATAAGTAAACAGATCTTTCAAGGTAGGTCTTATTTTCAGGGTAGGTCTTATATTTTTTGTGGGCGAATAATTCATGCTAGGTCTTATTTTCGAGGTAGGTCTTATTATAGGGGAAATACGGTAGTAAAATCAAGATTGGTGTAACGCAAAAATAACTTTTTAATAGTTGCTTAAGTAATCATTTTTTGCTACTGCTTTTCAAGAATTAAGTAAAGAATTAAATCAAGAATTAAGTAAACCATTTAATATTCTTTTAGACAATGTTAGATTTATTTGTATCATTTTAAGGTATTTATTTAGATAAAGATAAATATAGATACATGTGCATTCAACTAAAACATTTTCACGCCCTATTTGTAATAGGATATATTATGGATTTCAAAAGGAAAATGAAATAAAAATTGTATTGATAAAGAAAATCAAATTTCACTTTTTAATAGTAGCTCCATCAGGGAGAGTTTGATCAAAAACATTCTGCTCTTTGTCAGTACTTGTTTCCGAATCAGGTGTCAGCACCAATTCGTCCGATTGTATGGGGTCCAACTTTTTCACATACATATCGGGGAAAAGCCCGAAAAACTGGTTTATTTTTAGGCGACCACATAACCACCCTGCTGGAGTGTTTACCGGAGAAGGATTTCGTACCTAGAATTGGTTCATTAATTATTTATATATTGATATTTAATTCATAACATTTGATACACCTGTAATATAGCAATGAACCAATTCATAAAGCATAACGACTTTATCAGTAAATTTTTTATTTTTTCTGCATTTTCCATCTGTTTCTGTTTTCTTTGAAAATTTCATTTTTTTTCATTAAGACTATAGATCAAATTATTTTTTGCTTAAAATTTGAGTTACATACGGGAATAAAATTGATTTGCGGTTCTAATGGAAATAAATGAAATGTTAAAAGATAATGGTTTTAATTGTTTAAGTTTGGAGATACAAAATATGAATGCAGAAAGAAAAGATGAACGTTAAGGATATGACTTATTACAACCTCATGTTTTTGTACCGCAGTTCGACGAACTTTTACTTAAAAATACCGTAACGAACCGTTATTTCAAAATATGATTTCAATATTTGTGATGAAATAAACGCTAAAACACTATTTACAATCCATGACAAAAATGCACTGCACATCAGACAAATTGAGAAATATATTTATTAGTCAATATAAATCCACAGTAGATGGATGTGCCCCATCCATTTCTAGAAAATATTTAGGTCGATCCAAAATTTTATGTAGGCCACGAAAATATATGGTGTGTATGTACAAAAAGTGCTTAGTTTCAATGGAAATGAGCTCCAAAGTCTCTAAATTAAAATGTAGGTCACACCATAATATAACACATTCTGAATTATAGAATTAAATTTATATGCTTTAATACATGACGTGACATAATATAACAACTTTCATAAATTATCAAACATAGATAAACTTATATTATAGAAATAAATTCTTAATAAATTCCTTAACACATGGGGAAACAATGAACGAAATCATAAGAAATAAATATGTAGGTCAACGAAAAATACTTAGAACTTTTTAAAAATATGTAATTCAACTCACTGAGTTAGAAAATCTTTGAAAAATATATAGGTCAACTTATTGATTTTTTACGACATTTTTCTGTTTTATATAAGTTAAAGTACTTGGAAATTTTTTTTAAATATGTAGGTCACATCACTTTATTATAAAAAATTATTTTATTATAGGAAATCAACGGAATATTCTTATTAAATATACTAGGATATTTACAGGAAAAATCTTCCCAACTCAAAAAATTTACAAAATAAATTTCCCTAAAAATTAAAAAAATCTCAAAAATAATTTTCCAACTCAAAATTTTGATATCATTTTATGACAAAATCTTTATATCAAGATTTCACCAGAAACCATGTTGATGTACATTTATACAAATACAAAGATTAAAATCATCGCGGTAGTTTATAAATTCATATTAAAAATTGAATAATAAATTTTCTAAAATATATTAAACAAATCATTTCCATTAAAATCTAATCACAGAATCAAACAGGTTAGTAAATAATTCATCCAGACCATTTTGATCCTTTCGAACTAGTTCATATCACTGTCAAAGTCTTCAAGTTCATCGTTTCCTAAATAATACCAAAATGCAAGACTGGTATTTTTCCTAACCCAAAATAGCTTGTCATCATTATTTGACAAGCCGATTTTCATATTTTTAAATGAGTATAATTTATAATTACACGTCCTCATCCTAGATTGTGATACTGAAAATATCTCGTTCAAGATATAACAATCAAGATATGATTGATGATTAATAATAATTTAACTCCTTTCGCTTTCATATTAGCCTTAGCACATAAGAGGCAATAACATTTTAGTATCAAGAAAGCCCACTCTTTATATCAAAGCTACTTACCTTCATCTTTGATTTTACTGATAACAGAGTCAAGTTTTCTCGGTTATAAAGGATGTTCAGAATTATAATTGGACAAGTCAAGAAGATTGTCTCTAATCATCATCGGTAATAATTTATCTAATTTACAGTTCTTAATTTGTAAAAAGAAAGAGTCGGTATCTCCGACAAAACAATATTTATTTTATAATTAAACTCACGCCTATACATGTTCGGTCCAATATATTGAAGTTGGTAAATGCGCAGTTTAGACAGATCTAGTACTGACTGTCCAATATAGCTTGACTTATCTAAACAATTACATAATCTCAAATTTACAAGCTTTTTAAAATTTTTCGCTGATTTACCGTATAAGCTAAATAAATATCTATACAATTCACTTAATGATTCTGAGCGTAACTGAGTCTTTTTTGTTAATATATCATTTAAAATTTGGTGCTTGCTTAAATTTAATGGCACGATGAACATTTACAATGACCGCATCTAATTCCATATAAAATCTTGAGAAGTCTCCAATAAAGAACATGGTTCTTCTTGGGTCAATTCGTGAGCATCAACTTTTCAACTTTCGAACCGGGTGGGATTATTATTTTTAGGCACAGGTTCATTGATTTATGACGCAGGCAAACACGTTTTGAAAAAAGGTCATACCCATAATGAACATATTCATTTACCAGGAACAATTGTCGATATTGGTTCTAGCTTTTAAACAGACATTATAAATGAAGTTTTATTAATCAGTTTCAACCCTTCTCCTTCCTGGGTACGTATAAAACAATTATAATTTATAAATACCATCCATAATAAAAGAGAAGTATGGCCGAACGATAGACTATAATTTACAACTGATAACAATTGTCAATCATATTATTTTCCCATTATATATAATTTCAGAACCCAGGCTTTCCTTATCGGTATTGATAACCTATAAATAGTTATGATTATACATTTGGAATTGCGAATAATTATTTATCATAGACATTATATCAATAATTTTTCCATTGATAGTTTATCAATGATTATGTCGATCATGTGCAGTTAATATTGATATTAGATAATATACACTATCCAGTGGGTAGTAATATATAACTATTATTTGATAATTATATTTTATATTTTTAAAATTATAATCTTATTTATAATAACTAGCCACACTGAATTTATTGAGTGGTCATAGTTACAATTTATTCACAAAGCATAATGCAGATATTTTTTCTGTGATTTAGCTAATTTGCAAGTGATGTGATTTCCAGTGTAGCAGGTAAAGTATGCAATAGAGTTGAATCAGCAATATTATATAATTACCTGGCGCGAAGAGAAATCTTCGCGTCTCCTGCATAGGACTGATGAGAGCCAAAAGCTCGAAACTAGTCTACTATTGGGATTTGCACTGGGTATCACAAAGCTTGTAATGTTTATATAATAAGAATTAACTATATTTTAAATTATTTATTTAAATCAAAAAACGAGCTTTTTATTATTATTTAAACAATTAATTATTGAACATCACTGTCATTATAATACATCACACGGCATGTCTACAAATAATAACATTTTTAGAACTGAGAATTTTGAAAAAATGTAATTAATAAAATCTTTTTATCCTAATTTGCATAGATTTTAAGTAAATCACTTGAAAAATCAAAAAAAAACTCGACAATGATCTGAAAATCAATGTATTTTTAAATTTTGTTTTAAAAGACGCGCCAAAAATTTCAAAATACCTTTAAATTAATTCAACTATCAATTATCATCAAAAATAAGATCATTTTCGTGGATTTAACCAAATTTCTATTATCACTTAATTCACTACATTGGCTATAGCATCTATTCTCAAACCATGGGTCGCGACCCGCATGTTGGTCGTGGAAACTTCCCAGGTGGGTCGCGAGGATGCTATTTGTAAAAAAATGAAACAAACTACGTCACAAACTTTTTAATCTGCTACAAACAAAACGAGATCATTAGTTTACTAGTGTTAATTTGCGATTTGCTCCATATACGTTTAATGGGAAAATATTTTAGTCGGAGTTGGTAAATATAAAGTTGATTGCAAAAGAAGGAAAAAATTTTGTATTGGGTAGCCAAGTTTCTGGTTTCTGGCTAGTGGGTCCCTATTTAAAACAGTTTGAGGACCCCTGGGCTATAGTATATATTATTTCTAATTAAACTTTAATATTACTTGGTATATACCCTTCCCCAATAATTATCAAAGTTTTTATGTAGACCTTATTTAAATTTTTTGACCCCTTAAAAATCTGCTATATCCCAGAATAAGTGTTTCCCTAACCAGAATGTTTTTCCAATGTATGTGGCATTGTCCCGATTACAAGTAAATATTTACACTAGATCAGAAACTAAGCTTATCTGGGTCTCAGATTTGTTCCTTCACATATATATTTATAATTTTAAGGATTTTAAAACTATATTATACAAATTAGAATTCCTTATAAATATCCTCTAAATAAGGAATTACCAAGACATGTGCCCAGTAAGCGTTACTTACATACTTTCATCAACACTTGAATTTCAATTTATATTATTTACCCTATGGAAACTCTAAAGTCTATTAATGGTTTTCTTAGATAATTTATCTACGAGGAACTTTGGATAACTATTTCGATTAAAAAGGAAAACAAGATTAAATAAACTTATATCAGCTTTCTCAGTACCAATGATCTATATCAAATCTTTAAATATGAATCTTTAATAATTTTGAGATCTTAAAAATTGTTAAATATGCTTATGAATAAACCTCAGATTCCAAATTGTTTAGCGTCTGATGTAGTGTATAAATTTAAATCTTTCCGATGGAGTTCAGAAATGTAGTCAGTTGAAAGGTTTTATTGAGAAATGGTATTATGATATGCATTATTGGTGATTAAATCACAATTTCCTATAATAAATATCTAATTAGCAACGAATTTATTGAGATTATTCAATTAATTCATTAATAATTATTTATTGTATTATTATTGATTTCCATAAATAATATTTGATATTGGTAATAATTCGGATAATTTTATTGAAATATATTTCGATTATTGAGCATTTTCGTTTATCTTCTGATATATAAAAATAAAAATATGTGTTTTTGTATGTTCGGAAATATAAACTTCAAATTATGGGTAAAAGGTAGACAAATGCATTCAATGTTTCAAGTTAAAAACGTAAAAGACCGAATGAACTTATAATTCGTTCTGAAAAAATGTTAAAATTTTTATCCAAAAAAGTAACATGAAAATTCGCTCTTTTAGAAAATTTTAGAACGTTTATTATTTTTTTCATTTTCTCTTTTTTGTCTCTGGTACGGCATATCTGGATGGGTATGATACGGCTGGATGGGGTGTGGTAAGATGGAATTGTGATTTCTGTACAAAAATAAAGAATATGAAGAGGTTTTCATGTAATTATCTTTTTCTTTGTTAGTTTAACATCACTACACGGAAACGTTTGAATATTACTTTTACCTTCCAAATAGCCCTGGGCAGCGCCGGATAGCTCAACTAGTATAATATATAAATAAAAATAAATCAGAAATAATATGGGGGGTCTCGTTAAACAAATCCAACTTATGATAATTTCATAAATCTAAAAGTAATAATTGTAACGTTTAGCTACTGACAACTATAAGTATATTGTAATGTTGAACATTTACCAGTATGATATCTCCAGCTTCGAATGTCAACTCATCGGTCTGTCTACCAGAGAACTTGTAAAGCGCTTGATAGGGCTCAAGGTCGAACCCAGCGGATATTTTGTGACCATTTGTCTGAGGAAAATCGAATAATGGTTTGTCATCACTGAAAATAGTAAAAATAAACGAAATGGCACAAAATGATTGATTGTGCAAATGCATTTATGGACTGATTATTGGATTAGATGCAATATAGTATTGTGGGAGAAATACGATGCTGTGTGGTTAGCGAGAAATATAGGATGAAATGACGAATGACAACAGATAGCCGCCACTAATGCTGACTAATGAGACAATTTCTACCCATTAGTGTCTGAAGTTATACTTGCCAGTCGTTCAATAATAATTGTAATAATAAGTAGAAAGTATTCATCATAAATTCCCATTAATGCGGTGAGAGTTAATACTAATTAACAACCAGAAAATCTTGAAATTTCGTTTGAATCAACTCGATTAAATAGCTTTAGCAAACCACTCTACGGCATTTCTACTCACAAATTGTCAGCAGTACAACTAATCATTCCATCCCTCATATAACAAATTTCCTAATATATATTTCATATTGATTGAAAAAATATATTTAATAATTGATAAAGTTTTAAAATTTAATTAAAATCGATAATTATTAAAAAATTAATAATTTCGTAATAAATCATTATGCGTTTAGTAGAATCTATTATTTACATTATAAATTAATATTATTTTTTTCGGAGTAGTCACCAAATTATATCAAACCCCATTACAAACAATTAATTATAGCTTGATTGAGCCTACCAAGAAATAACAGAACGAGTACTAGAACAATGGTTCAAGAAGTTCTGCACGTGACGGACCGGCGCTAAGTTTTTGTTGAGGATCGCGTACCGCTAACTTAAAAAACTAACGGTAATAACAGCGCCATATATGAGAATACCATAAGATTATAATAACGATTTATTTCAATATCTCTGACAACATTTAATTTATCTTCTAATTTTTTAATTTCAAACTTTTTTTCATTATTACACTGGTCTACAAAAAAATATTTTGGTCTGGTGACAAAGATTTGTCAACTGATTTATAGTAATTTGGCAA
Source organism: Schmidtea polychroa (assembly GCA_959609185.1). Classification (NCBI taxonomy): domain Eukaryota; kingdom Metazoa; phylum Platyhelminthes; order Tricladida; family Dugesiidae; genus Schmidtea; species Schmidtea polychroa. Next base: position 34,056 of record CAUHTR010000565.1, on the reverse strand, counting down.
AGCTGAATCCAAGAATGACATTGATTTTTCTGTATCAGTTGATGTTTTTCTGCTAACTCGATTTTAAAGAAATCATTAGATAGTCAGAAATCAGACATCTGATTTCAACAAGAACTTTGTTTTTCTTAACATATTATATCAAAAAGTGATGTTTTTCAGTATCATTGTTACAAGGTCATGACTTGAACTGGTGTTTCTTGGTACTCCTTGAGAAATTAGTAGCAGGGACATTTCTTTTCAAGGTCCAATAGTAATCTGCCATCATTAATGTGAAGTGTTTTCAGCTCAGAATTAAATATTTCAATGATTTATTAAGATAATTTTAAATGATAAATAATTGACTATTAAAATAACTTTTAAAATAATTTTTAAATTGAAAAATTAAACAAGCTTTTTATTAGTAAATAATTTTTAAATAAATATATTTTAAATATCGAAATTTTAATAAATGATTTTGAAAATATTTTATTCAACGCTGAAAATTTGTTTGAAAATTATACAATATTTCATTAAATAAATACTTGGAATTATGACGTTAACTTTTGAACCAGATTTAAAAAATAATTTAGAAGGTGTTAGCAGCTTCTAATAATTACTGCATCCCAACACCCCTGATACCTTGTCTCCATCTCTTTCAGGTCTTGATGGAACATTTCTATTTGTTCGTTACTTATTGATTCAAGATTCTCACTATTGATCCAAGACCTCACTAAACAAAACCAATATGATTTTTCTATTCACGCATGAAAATTGTCCTAAATCAACTGAAAAAACTTAGACACCAAATTTACTGTAGACCAGTGTTACTCAACCCAAAACGTACTACGGACCAAAAATCTATCTATTCTTTGTACGCGGACCAATTTTATATTTGTAATACGCTTACGTAGACCAATTTTATTTTTTTGTGACCCAATATTATTCAATGTAGACTAAAGAAGAAGCAACAAAAAACCTAACAATGAAAACGATGTAAAACTGAACATTATTCGTAATATATTTATTTTTTAGTCATTTTTCATGCTTTTTAATGATATTTTATTGATTTTCAAATTGACGAAATAAGAATAATAAAAATTCTATGCAACACAATTTTTTTTGAAAAAGACAAATCCTGAATTTCATGTTACATAGAAAATATATTCTTATTATTAATATTATTAAAATAATTAATAGACAATATAATAATCCTTTGCTGCAAGTTTTTAAGTTTATTTAAAACAAAAAATAAGAAATACTACTACTACTACTACTACTAATAATAATAATAATAATAATAATAACAATAATAATAATAATAATAATAATAATAATAATAATAATAATAATAATAATAATAATAATAATAATAATAATAATAATAATAATAATAATAATAATAATAATAATAATAAAACAATAAAATGATAATTTAAGCCTTTTGCTGCAAATAATGTATTTAATGAAAAAATTTTCGAATATAATATTATTATTATTTCAACTAGAGTTTTACTAATACTATCATTAATAATGCCATTTTGATATTATTATTCTATCAACGGAAGATACAAAGTTTATAAATTATTAATATTGACATAAAATATTAATAGTTTGCGTTAAATTAATGACAGCTGATTCGGAATGTTGTGGAAACAGGCGAACGAATGTAGATATTTATTCAGCGCTAGTTGCATGATTTTCTATGAAAAAATCCGATGTCGTCAAAATGCATTATGAAACCAGATTATTAAATGGAAATATTTGTAGAAATCAATTTAATGCTTCAATTATTTTTAAAATATCTGTAATTTCTCCAAATTAATTAGGACTTACTCAAGTTCATCTAAGATAGAAAAAGTTGGTAAAGAAAATTAGCTTTTGTTCATTCATTTGAATCCTTCTCTTAATCAAGGCCTTTTTAATATGCTTGTTTTATTATTCTAATGATATTTAGCTCTTTCCACTTCTTTTAGTTTAGTATTGTTTCTATGTGAATCAATGACAAGTACCGACGGCGCCGAGTCCTATCAAAATTAATCGGAATTTTATAACGACATTTTTTAAAGAAGTCATTGGAAACTCAAAAAGAACTTGAAATGCTTATTCTGAAAGTATTAAATATTAAGATTTAATTTCAATTGAGTGTTAACAATCTACTATAATAATTTGACTAGAATGAATATTTCGTTTTAAATAATCTTTTAGTTTTGTTATATTTGCTTTCTTGCACTATTTTCACTATCTTTATGCCTTTAAAATTTGTGAGTATCTACTGATTGGTTTTTTAGAGGCAGTAAATAATGTCTTGTGCCCACATTTCACATATCATTTTTCGCTCTATACGAAAGGCTTTGATTCCATTAAACATTTAAATAATCCATTTATTTTGTCTTACTTTTATCCAAGCAATTTTATTTGCCGATATTCGGAATCTCATGATTGTAGGAGACCAATAATTTATTATTCTTCCAAATTATATCCAATTAAATAGCTTGAAAATTTATTTAGAATTTTAAAATAATTTCAAATATTCATTTAAAATTTGTTCATTAATTTGGTGGTTATTAAAACAAACAATGAATGAAATAAACGAATATTTTGAGCAACACATCACAGGTTTCATCTGCAGCATATGCGTAAATAACACACGAATTTGTCTATGCCAAAGAAAATTGGACCGGAATAACAAGTTTTTACATTATTTTTAGGCAATACTCTGAGATTATATTAATAAATTTTATTGATTTTCCATATATGGTTTTTATTTATGTAATAAATTATTTTTATATTTATTTATCATTGATTTATTATTAAATTATAAATTTTTTAAATTATAGTATAAAGTGATGATTTCTTCGTAGCAGCATTTATTATTCAAAACAATAAAGTGATGATTTAAGCCTTTTGCTGCGAATAATGTATTTAATGAAAATAATTTCGACTATAAGATAATCCTATAAGAAAGACGATTGACAAGGATTATCTAATAGTCGAAGATTTTTTCATTAAATTCATTATTCGCAGCAAAAGGCTTAAATTATAACTTCATTGTATTTTAATTATAAATAACAATTTTAAATAATTATTTTCAAAAATAATTCTTAATAAACATTATTTTTCATTTTTAAAAATTCTTTAAAAAAATATTATTTCAATTAATTTTTTAATTATTTATTTCGAAACAATTCTATAATTCAATTTACCCAGATGTTTACTTATCTTTCTTTTGAAATCTTTATATCCTTCCGAATACAGCAATACCATCGTATATTTTGATAATTGTTTTGAGCGTGTGATATGTGAAGCATTATTGATAACAACTTTTAATCCTAAAATCAATGTGCAGAATGCAGTGAATACGTGTGTGTTGAATGTGTGTTGAATGTATATAGAATGTTGATGTATATAGAATAATAGTTATGTTAAATAATTGTAGAGTTATTCATCCCTAGTGAATGTAGGTAACCTGATGATGAAAGTGATGCTATCGAAATATATAGTGAAAAAGATGTACGAATGGCGATTATTATTATTATTATTATCAATATTGTATACTTACCTGGTGCGAAGAGAAATCTTCGCGTCTCCTGCATAGTACTGATGAGAGCCAAAAGCTCGAAACTAGTCTACTATTGAGATTTGCACTGGGTATCACAAAGCTTGTAATGTTTATATTATTATTATTATTATTATTATTATTATTATTATTATTATTATTATTATTATTATTATTATTATTATTTTTATTATTAATATTATTATCATTATTAAATATTTAAGTATATTACTTATTTTGAGTTTGTTTTTCGAGTATTTCCATTACTTCACTCCTTTTACTTTGAATATTCGACCTTAACCTTCGAATTTCCTCAAGTTGATGACAATTGACTGCATTTTCTAGATTGTGTAATTTATTGCTGTTCTTGACAACATTTTGACTTTTTAAATCAATACTTGTTTGCAAGTCTATGATTTCCTGGTGAAGGTTGCTGATGGACTGCTTGTGAAGCTGAATGTATAATAATCAATTTAAATCGGAAACATTTGAAACGACCTTATATAACAAACGGATGTAAAGAATAATAGTAAAACATAAAGTACTATTAGAAACGCGAAATCATCATAAGAACTTTTGACCTTCTGGATTTTATAACACTATGCCTCTATTCTTTAAAATATGTATTTATAAAGTTTTAATAAGTGTTAGAATATCTTTTACATAAGCCAATAGTAAGTGACAGAATAATAATGACAATTCGCAAGGAAAAAGTTGTCAAATTCAGGAATATTGAAAAGCCACAGGGTCATTTTGATATGCCAACGAAACATTTACCAACGCTTGTTTCTGATAAGACCTAGTCTTATCTTTATAATTTCAATAAAAATAAAGAGTATAGTACAAAAATGAAAAAAACTATTATCAAAAATGAAACTATTGTCAGTCTGATAGACAGAAAGAGTCAATATTTGCAATTTGAAATAATAATATTACAGGGAAAATTCAATCTGGATAATTTTTTAATAAATGTTTCTATTGGGTGATGGAGATCAGTTTGCATGAGTCGGCACTATTTCCCTATGAATGCTGCAATAACTTAATTCAAGGATTAGGATGAATAACGCAACATTACACAGCACACAATCCGTTAATGTTTGATAACAGTAAACCAAGTAGGAATCAGTGTTAGATAATCTAGCAAGGATAATGAATAAATCAAATCACTCATTATCATATAGAACTATTACCGTTATGTAGCATTGAAGGTAAAAGGGGCATAATCATGTTTATTAATTAAACTTTCAATCTAAACTATGAGTGACAAGCACATAAAATACTAAAGAGAAACCAGGGTAAAAAAGGAGTCCAAAGGTAACAGGAACTCTATTCTATTCGAATTCATAATGAAGTAATACAGAATGAAGAGAGTGACAATAAGTAGGATCATTTTCAAATATAGATTCACACCTACAGCAAACACAAAGTTAATGGAAATGAATGTAAAAGATCTACCTTAGTTAAGAAGCATCTGAAATGCTGAATTTTGATAAAATCGCTAAATGCAATGCCGTAAATACAATTTATGGTAACAATTTAAAAAATGATAATTAATAATTAATAATAATAATAACCTGTTTGAGCTTTTCTAATTGAAGAAAATCATTTTGGAATGGATTAGATTGGAGTTCTTGATTGAGCTTTAGTTCCAAATTATTTCTATCCCGTTGACAGCGACTATGTTCTGCTTTTGCAGCTTCTAATTCTTCAAATAAGCATGAGGTGCTATCAACCAACTGATCTCTTTCATTTCTCATTAATTCAATGTGAGCTTTATGAGATTCGACTGATTGTAATGATTCCTTTAGTTTAGCTTGATACATCTGACACTTCTCCTCCTCCATTGCCAAGGCGTCAATGAGATATCCTTGTCGGTCTTTTATCTATAATTGATAATATAATTATCTTCATGATCACTATACTAGGTAATTTCGGTTGTACACAAGTATATAACATCTTTATTTGATACTTATTATTGTAAATAATATATTATAATTAATTATATTTTATGTTTTATTACTATTGTTATTATTGCTAGAAGTGATTGGAATTTCAAAAATAAAAATTTATGTTAAAGTTATGAAATTTGTAATAATTTTACCCTCGTCATTTGTACGGATTTAAGTTAGTTAAGTAAATAAGAACTATCCTGTTCACAATGGCAACTTCATCAACAATATTTCTAGTTTTTCTTAGTTTTTAAAATACAAAACGTCCTTATATTTTCGCGTAAAAACTTACGAACTATTACAGTTATTTTCTTTACGGTTTAAAATTACTTTTTATTTATGTATCACAAATTTTTACTACTGCCTTTTCAAGTGTTAACCCTCTAATTTCCAACTCCGCCTCAAGGCGGATAACACTAAATCCCATATAATGCTAAATTCTTTTTTGCTAACTTTTTTTCCATAACTGCCCAGGTCCGTCTCAAGGCGGGCATTTCTTTAGCAGGTAAAATAGAATGCTGGACATGTCATAGAAGCGGACATATAAGTAGAAACTGTCCAGATAAAAAAGCTCCAAGATGTTTTGGGTGTGGGAAAGAAGGTCATATAAGAAGATTGTGTCAGGAAATACTTTGTGAAAGATGTAGAAGAAATGGTCATAGATCCGAGGAGTGTTATACAAAGATGAGGTACGGGAGAGCGAGGGAGAGACAAAGATTCACGGGAAACAGATACAGTCGGATAAATGGTATCGAGGAAGAAGAAGAAAGGGAATCGTGTGTAGAGACAAATGAAGATAATTTTAGGAAGACGTACCCAAACAACAGGGCTCCACCAGTAGAGGAGTTGGTTGGAGCCATATTCTAACAGAAAATTTGATGGGATATCCTCAAGGGGCAGAAAAGTGGGAGAATGTTGGAAGGGTAAGCGAGAAAGTATACAGGTTCCTAAAGAGAGAAATGTTTGAAGAGGAAGTGGAAAGAATTGGAACCATTGAAACGGAGCAGGTTGTTGAAATTTTGTATAACAGAATGCAAGGAAGGCCTAGTATAACAGTAAGGATGAATGGGGAAAATTTCGACTGTTTATTAGACACTGGGGCAAGAATCAATGTAATGAGTGTGAACTGTTTCAACAAGCTACGAGGACAACAATTGACGAAAAGTGACGATAAGTTACGATGCGCAAACGAGAGTACGATCGAGACAATAGGAAAAACGAAGGTGCAAGTAACCATTGGAAATGTTTCGAAGGAAGTTATATTCATTGTGGCAGAGAAAGTGACACCAGATGTGATTGGAGGAATCGAATTACAAGAAACATTACAAGAAAAAATTAAAGATAGCGAGGCTAGTGAAAAAGACAAGAACTATATTTGTAACATTGAAGCAAAATTTGGCAGAAAAATAAAGGATGAAGAACGATTGATACGAGCGTTGGAACAGTTAAAGATCAATGAAGATAGCAAATTAAAGGAAATTATAACAAACAGTGGAAACGTGTTTATGGCAGATAAATGGGATGTGGGTCGCACACATTTGGTAAAACACAAGATAGTTACAAGAGGTGAGCCGATAAACATAAAACCATATCGCCAACCACTAAATTTGGAATCAAAGATTGAAGAAGCAATACAAAATTTGTACGAAAATGGAATTATACGGAAATGTAACTCTCCATGGAATACACCGCTAATATGTGTATGGAAAAAAGAGAAAAAGAATATTAGACTATGCTTGGACTTTAGACAGCTGAACGCGGTAACAGAGAGGCAGGCATTTCCAATGCCAAACATAGACGAGATGTTGGATTTGTTAGGAGGATCCGTCTTTTTCAGCTCAATCGATCTAGGTAATGCATATTACCAAGTGGAACTAGAAGAAGAATCACAGGAGAAAACAGCTTTCTCAACAAAGAACGGACAATATTGTTTCAACAGAATGCCGTTTGGAATTGCAGCATCAACAGGTACGTTCCAAGAAATGATGACAAAAGTATTAGGCAAAATAAAGGGAGCAATGGTGTATTTGGACGACATCTTGATTTATTCAAGCAGTAAAGAGAAACACTATACAATACTCGGAGAAGTGTTAAAGGCGATTGAGGAAGCAGGCCTAAGGATTAATCCAGAAAAATGCCAAATAATAAAGGAAGAAATCAGATTCTTAGGACACATAATCAGCAAGGAAGGAGTACAGACAGATCCATCTAAAATTCAGGCCATACAGAACTTTGGGAAGCCTAATTGCGTAAAGAAACTCCGAAGCTTTTTAGGTATTTGCAATTATTATAGAAGATTCATCAGTGATTACGCAAAGAAGGCAAGGATGTTAGAACAATTATGTAGCGGACCAAGTAACAAAAAATTAGAATGGAGTGAAGGAACGAATAGCGTGTTTGAGGGATTGAAATTAGCACTCACGACGGCGCCAAGCTTATGTTTTCCGGATCTGAAAAAGGAGTTCATTTTAGATACCGACGCTAGTTTCGATACCATTGGAGCAGTACTTTCACAAAGAGATAAAGATGGAAAGGAAAGAGTAATTGCGTATGGATCACACTCGATGACGAGCCACGAGAAAGGATATTGTATTACAAGAAAGGAACTATTGGCGGTATATTATTTTTGCATTCATTTTAAGCACTATCTCTACGGAAGAAGATTCACGCTCAGGACAGACCACAAGGCAATCACGTTTATGATGACAACCAAGAAGCCGATTACTTCACAATTCCAAACATGGATCAATTATTTGAGCAGTTTAGATATAAGAGTAGAATACAGAAAGGGTATTAATCACCAAAATGCAGACATGGTGTCGAGAACTAAATGTGACACGTGTGTTCAATGTCAAATGGCCCACGAAGAAGCTAAGAAAGGAAAGATAAAAACAAGATTACTAGACTCGATCAGAGAAGAGGGAAGAAGCAACATCCAACATGGAATTGTAGAAGAAGTACGAAAGAAAACGATGATACCTGAAAATGAGTTACAAGAAACAATAAAGGAAATACATAGACTATTGTGTCATGCTGGAGTCGAGAAGATAGCCGATTATATGAAAGATAGATATGTTGGAAAACACCTGTGGAGTAAGATTCAGGAGATTGTTCGAAGTTGTGAGATTTGTCAAAAAACCAAGGCTTTAACAATAACAACGAAAGAACCAGTAAAAAGACAAGATTCGAAGGAAATGTTCGAAATTATATTCGTGGATATATGTGGACCGTTGGCAGAAACAAAAGGACGTAAGAAGTATATATTGGGCATAATAGATCAGTATAGTAAGTATCAAGTCTTGACAGCGATAACAAAACAAGACGAAGAAACAATAAAGAAAACGATTTTAGAAAAGTGGATTTTAAGATTTGGATACCCAAAGGAGATAAGAGTTGATTGCGGAAAGGCGTTTGAATCAGGAATGATGAGAGAATTCACAAAAATGCTAGATATTAAATTATGTTTTTCGAGTCCATACCATCACCAAACAAACGGTCAGATAGAAAGACAATTCAGGACAATACGGGATTTGATAAATGCTACTTTACAGGATAGAAAGAAGACGGATTGGGCAGAGATATTACCAGAAGTCAAATTCACTTTAAATGCAACCAAACAAAAAACGACAGGGAAAAGCCCGGCAGAGATAGTTTTTGGAAAAAAGATTAGCAGGGAAAAATGGTACGGGTCCAAAGAAATACCGATAAAGGAAGAACTAGAAGAACAAACAAGGAGAAAATTCAATGTAGGAGAAGAAGTATTAGTAAAAGTAGAAACACGCCACAAAGGCCAGGACAGGTATGAAGGTCCGTACAAAGTGATAGAGAAAGTGCATGACAGAAATGAAAATGGAAAAAGGATCGAAAGAAATGTGGAAAAACTTAAAAATTTCTTAAGAAGGGGGATATGAGGAAGTTTAATGATGAAGAAATTTTTAAATTGAAAATTTTAAAAATTAAAGTTTAGATTAATTTTTAAAAAAACAAAATAAGATATTTTAATTAAAAATATCTTCGTAGAAAATTTGTTTAAATAAGAAAGATTAAAGAAGATATAATTTGATTTTGATATTTATTGAAATAAAATTTATGGAAACAAAAACTGATTTTAATGTTTTACAGGATGAACCTCATAATAGATTACTTGAGCACAAAAAGTAACATTAGGTTTGGATATACATATGCAAACCATTTCATCAAGTTCTAACAAGCAGGAATTCATTTGATGCGTGAACTATGAGTAAAGGGAGCAATGAAAACGAAACATTGTAATTGTATAACTCAACATTATTGAAAACTGGTTCCATATGGGGGTGATAAAGTAAATTCTAGAGTGGAATCCGGTTGAAAAAGCATTGAAGATTGTCAACAAATCATTAGCTGTAGTTTCAGTAATTATTATTCCATTTATTCATTGACAATTAAATAATCAAACAGAATTTATTGGAAATGATTTCCTTTCACCGACGGTTTGCCAAATTTGTAGAATTATTTGGCATTAGCCATTATTTTATTGCTTTTCTCCATCACAGCCCCATAAATAATGTAAATTAATTAAATTAATAAAAACTGGTGAACAAATTTAATGATTAAGAGGGGTAACACTCATATTTTTTTGTTTCGTGTGGAGCATGTTCAAAAGGATTTATCTCAGATAATTCGCCTCACAAAAATTTATTATTATAAAATCAAGCCTTTTATCCGGCAACCACAAATGTAAATATTTCAAATAAATTTGCAGAAAATAACGTGATATTCTAACCAAAAATTGATTTTCTGCACTATTTGGAAGATCAATTTTGGGGAATCAGGGAAATAAATTCTTTCTGAACATACCAGTGATAGGTTTTTCGATATCTTATAATATAAATATACTGGCTAATTCCATTTCGATTAATTCCATAGTAATTCCAGACAACCAAAAAGTCAGACAGATTTGGTGAAAAAATAGGGAGAAATCCCAGGGGCATAAGTTCGTACATTACGGTAATTTCTTCATGAACAGCAATGGAAAATACATATTGTGAATATTAATCTCAATATTCTCGACTTGCAATTTATTTTATTATATTAAAAAATGGAATTTTGAATTTATAAATGTGATTGGGTAACTGCTTTTAAATGTTAATCATTTTAAAAAAATTCGGATAGTTATGCAGTTATTATAAGAGCAAAATTTTTGGAATATCAAAATTTAGCAAAACTAAAAAGAAAAGGTAAAAATTTATTAAAATTTAAAATTCAATTTATAATTGATTTAAAAAGGAAAGGAAAAGAAAGATTCAATCAGAACGATCAACTAAATTTCAAAAGATAGGAATTAAAAATCAAAATTGACACATGTATTAAAATATTTAAATCGCGTATATAAATAGTTATTGGAAGCTTTATTTTATGAATATTTTATTAAAGTAGGCTTCTGGGGGTTAATTATAGAAGCATTAAAAATTTAAAAATTTTAGTTTGTGTCATTTTGAATTTTAAATAAAATTTTTAAAAATTCAGAAAAAGAAAGTATATCATTATATTATATTATATTTATAACCAATGAGAAGTAAGAAAAAAAGAAATAAAAGAAAGATAGAAATGTATGTTTGGGAAGAAGATTGCTAAATTCTTGGAGGTTGACAAGGACTATCTTATAGTCGAAACTTTTTTCATTAAATACATTATTCGCAGCAAAAGGCTTAAATTATCACTTTATTGTTTTAAATAATAAATGCTGCTACTATTAATAATAATAATAATAATAATAATAATAATAATAATAATAATAATAATAATAATAAAATAAAAGTTATTTATAAGTTATTTATCTTTTTTTCCTGAATTTTAGCTATCAGATTTTTGATTTATTTCATTGTAGGCATTCATGTTGTTAATCATAAATTATAAACTATTTCATGCTCAGGTTTAAACATTAAAATATTCAAAAAGTAATTTATCTAAAATTTTTTTCTCATAATATTACATCACACTTCCGTTATTTTCCCCCTCTAAACTTGTTACTCTTTAATCTTTGGCTCTTGTCCAAGTATTCAAATGTAACTAGTTCAAAAATAAAAGTACATAAAATATTTATTTAACTCTTCAAAGTTATTTGATTTATTTATTGATTTTGTAATCCTGTGTTAAAATTAATATTTATTTATTTACTTACCATTTCACGTCAAACCTGATCTGTCGTATTACTAAAAACATTCATGCGGGACCTTAATGGGTAATAATCTCGTTATCAAGAGGAAATGATCATTAAATTGATCTATGCCCGTGATTGTGTCACAGAATTCATTGATACGAGATAACAGTACTAAAAATTCATTATAAAAATAACATTCATATTTAATATTAGTAAATAATTTTCAATTTCGAATCGACAAGTTTCTATTTCACTTATTATTCTCACAATAATCATTATAAAATAATTATTAAATTGATTTTTATTAACCTTTTTCAATAACTCTTTTTCTTTATTTCTTTCTTCAACTGCTTGTTGCAATCGAGTTTCTTCCAAATCAATCAAGCGCTGTTTTTCTTTTTCGAGTTTCTGATGAATTTGCGATTGTCTGGAATATGGAGAAAGAAAAAATTACATAGAAACATTGCTGCTTACAATGACAACAAAAATTATATATTGGTTTTGATCCTAATAAATTTAATGAAGTCATAGAATTAAATGAAGGGAAAAAAGGAAAGAAAATTCCTGACAAAATCAGTAGAAAAAATTGAATTCTACAAGACATGCTTAGTCTACGATTCCGCCGCTAAATTTAGATTGGCCAATTAGATTTCAGTACTCAGTGTAATGGCTAGTGATTCAGAATTGAGAGCCGCAGCCAAATTTAGTGTGCCGATACGAGCAGCATGAATCACGCGACTCTGCCTTGTAGAATTTTGCAGACAATATGGAGAAAATTATGCTGGCAAATTAATAATAATAAATTAATTAATTAATTCAAATCGGTTCAAAAATTTATTTCTCCATCTATAAAGCATTTCTTATAGGCTTTCGGAATTTAATACTTTAATTTCCTGTTGTTGTTAAAGATCAAGGCGCCTATTTGTCAGAAACGTCACAACAAATTTTAGGTTCCTTGGCAAAATTTTATTTTTAGGCGCCCTTAACAGCCAAACGTTTTGTACCAAAGAAATATGTTACGAAATGATTAAGGCAAGTTTATATAAATATGAAGAATAATTTTTAAAAAATTAAACACAATTTAATTTTTTATTTTTCAAATCAATAAAATCTACATTTTATATTAATAATTAAATATATTTTATTGTTATTATAAATATATTTTATTTTATATATTATAGTGCAAAAATTAATTCCAGTATTTTAATTAATAAAATTTTTTATTCAATAGTCAATTATTCTTAAACCAAACAAATCAGTAGAATGGAAGACGAAAAGAAGTCTATGTCTAAAATTTATTCAAATGTTATTCAAATACTTTCTTATGAATGGCAAAAGGTTACAGATTTCTATGGTGATTTCTTCAAATATATTAGGTCACTTTATTAACCTTCCTAAGGCCAGGTGGGGTAATTGTGAACAGCAGCATCATAGTTTTTTAAAATTTATGTTAAATCTAAAACCTACCGCATTCGCCCTTTAGTTATTCAAAGTGTGGTCATTTAATATCACTTTGCATCAATTTCATCACAAAATAAAAGAATCCTGTTCGCATTTATTGTAAAGAATTTGCTTGGTTAGGTACCCCAGCGACTGGTACAAGTAGTTGGTGGTCACTTTGTACTCGTAAACAAGACTCGTAAAATATGTAATAAATGTTCAGTATTTGTGTGTACAGAACATTCCTCTAACGTATAAAATAGGTAAAACTTGCGATAAGTTATATGTTACTATATGTAAGAATATAAGCAATGTCCATTTTGTAAACACTTGTTTCTGTAACATATTTGTATTTCATAGAATATATTTTATTTTTATAATTTAAATTTATTTAAAACCTTTAAGCTAGCAATGACACAACGAAAAAGTATTGGGGTACAAATTTACCCCAAGTGGTCTTCCGTGTAAGAAAGTTTAGCCGGCCTTAGGAAGGTTAAAGTATTTTACAAAGATGCGGAAAAAATCTAATATGAATACAATTCAAACTCGAAAATTTTATTTATTTATTTACTTTTCAAAATAAAGTTATATTTTTACCAGGGACCCTCTAAATCTATAATGTCCACTAGTCGGGCGCGAACAAAACGAAAAAAACAATTTTGTCAATCTAGACTGAAAAAATAAAAATTTGTAATTATTGAAATTACATTTGGTAATTTTGGGTGTTTATGTTTTTTATTACATTAAATCTTTTTTTTGGAACGAAATTTGTTTAATTTTGTAAAGTAATTTTTAGGGAATTTGTGAGTAGAGTTTTAAAATATTTGAAATTTATTTTTGTGTTAGAACTAATGATTTATTTTTTTTGTTTTAAGTTGTAGATGTTTTACAAATTATAAAATTTGGGAAGTTTCTTGTTTTGTTTTCTTATTTTGAATTTAAGTTGATTACAAAAATATTAATGCAGACGTCAAAGGAATATGATTTAAATCAAGTAATTAATTCTGGATAATTATTCAAATTTTATGGTTCTCTGGGAATTCAACCCACAAATGAATTGATAAACATGTAAAATACTTCTTTATCAGAAGATAAATCTTTTTTAATCTAGTTAAAAAAAGCGAACTGATTGCACAATATTCCTTTGACATACTTCGAATCAAAATTTAATCAATGTAATTGCGTCTTCGGCTTGTGATATCGAAGAGGATGCATTCAACCTATTTACAGTGCGCGACATTACACTTGGGACAAACCAATTTTTTCACTAATTATTGAATATATTCCCCTTACTTTTCCAATTTTTATGTAATTTGATAATTTTATGAGGTTAAAGCACAATACTATATATTTAAAGACTAATATACCTAAGGTGACCAGACGTCCCGCTTTTGGCGGGACAGTCCCGATTTTTCACGATTTATACCGCGTCCCGCAACGTTTTTCAAAAGTCCCGACTTTTAGAATTAAGTTAAATTTTATATTTATTAAAATCATTGTTTTGCATTCTAAGAATCCTACTAACATATTGCTTTTCTTACCCAGTTACATTGTATTTGTTTCGTGTTCGTATTGCGTGCTAGGAAGCTAATTAAACAAATAAATATTACAATTTGTATTCCTAGCACGCAGTACGAACACTAAGTGTATCATCTGAGAAACAAATACAATGTAACTGGGTAAGAAAAGCAATATGTTAGTCTTAGTAGTCCGTATGATTCTTAGAATGCAAAACAATGATTTTCATAAATATAAAATTTTAAGTGTCAAATATAATTTGACAAATTCTTGTGAAGATTTTTACAATATTTTAAAAAATGACAACAATCTACTGAAACAAATTCGCTCAAATAAAAAATATGTCAAGGAATAAAGTATTATACAATTTTTTATATTTATAAATTGTACTTATGTTAAAAATCAAAAAATATTACCATATTATTTTTATTCTATATGAAAATTTTTGTTGACACCCCCCTCCTTCAAAGTTATCCCACTTTGCCCATCTAAAAATCTGGTCACCTTAAATATACCTAAAATCAACGCGATGCGACTTTGAATCACTCAATTATGTAAAAATTTGAATTTATATTAATGCTGAAATAACCTATAATAATTAATTTATTACATCGAGTCAATACCAAGAAGATTACAAGCTGTTATTAATGCTAAAGGTGGTCATACTAAATAATAAACTTTTATTTGTAGAATTTTATGTTTCTATATATTGTATGGTGTTGGTTGTACTTTTATTCGCCTGTATGTACATCGTATTACATTTGAACTTAATAAAATTATTGAATTATCCATTTAGGAGGCAAAATTAGAAAATATATTTTATAAATATTGAAAAAATTGGTTTGCTCCAAGTGGAATGGCGCGCACTGTATATTGGTGATTTTCGTCATTCCATGATGGAGTTTTGCATCAAATTGATATTAAATGATTTAGATATATTTTGATTCCTAATGAAAGTTAGGGAAATTTTGAAAGTTGGTTAATCCCGATTATATATAAAATAAACGAACCATAGGATAATTCAATGTAAATTGGACTCCATTGAGAATAATTTATTGGTAGGAAAAGAAATAAATGCTGCATCAAATAAACTAGCACAAGACATTATGAAGCACTAAATTAAAATTATCATAATTTTTTGAAGTGATTCTGAATTTTTAATGTCCTATATTTTATCTTTTATTAACCATCCTATCGCTATATTATTCATTATTTATTTGATCCGTGAAATATTTGCAAAAGAAAAATCGACCTGTGGTCATGAAGAGGTTGGACAGCCCAGTTTTGTAATTTATTTTAAAGGCAAATTTGAAAGTATTCCACGTGATTTCTTTGTACTGTATGACTTAGGAAACTTGTACTTGATATATAATACCAATAAAATAGATCAAATTTCAGGAAAAATAACTTTCAATTGTTTATTTGGTCTCCATTCAATAAACAATGGCAAATTGATGCCTTACAACCAGAAAACATTAGATTCTACACTGAGATAAGATTTTCAATTAAATAGTCAACAGAAGTTATTAAAAATAGTTTTCTAAAATAAATAAATCAATACTTTTCGGAAATTCTCAATTTTTCCATTAATTAATTTAAACAAAAATATTAAATTAACAAAAAATTAACAAAAAGAAAAGTATCTGATAAATAATTAAACATTTCTTCCAATTCAATTTATCTTCACTCCATCAATATTTTGTTTATATTTAATATAGAAATTTACAACTGCCTTTTCAAGTGTTTGTACAATCAAAATTAGGATTTATAACAGCGCTTCCAAACGTATGGGTCACCACCCCGACAGGGATCACCTCAGACCTTTTGAAAATTAATTTTCTAAATAAAAAATGAATTTTTTGTAGAATTTTACCATTTCTAATTTGCAAGTTACTCGATTCTATTATGATTAGGCTACGGTTTTGTGGGTTTTTTTACTATCAATTTAGCTTAAGCTATACTTCTACTACTCTGACTACACTGCAGCGATTCAATTATATAAAATATTATATATAAAATTATATAAAATTATATAAATTATATATATGATTCAATCATATAAAATTTATAATTAAAAATAGTGCCTATAAATTATCAGATATTTTAAAAGTCGAATACATAATAGTTAGTTGCAAAAACGCAGTAAAGAAGGAGACACTCAATTAATTTTATCGATGAGGTCGTCGAAAATTGGCAAATTTTATTAAAGAATCACAGGACCAGAAAGGCTAGGAACCGCTTATCTAAAGGATAAATAAAGAAAACAGAAAAAATCGGTAATTTTCTATTTTATCGATATTTATTTTAATGTTTTCACCGCTGTTAATTTATTTATTATTTAAATACACTCATAATTACAATTTATAATTATTTTAAATTTCAATTTACCGTATTTTCTCGCATTCTCATATACCCCGCAGGTTTTTAAGTTTTGTGTAAAAATTAACCAATATAGTAAATTAACCGATACGTGTAAGAGGTTTGATGTAACCGCGCCCATGTATACACCGCACCCCCCTGTGGGGTAAGTAAAATTCGGTATAACTCGCGGATTATATACGGGAAATACGGTATTATCATTTAAAAATCATTTGAGAAATCTGGAGAGTAGTCATTTCTGATGTTTTATTACTAATTGACACTATTTGCTAAGAGAAATAGAGCAAAATTACGGAAAGGGTTGCACTAAAGCCTGCTATTTTTTGATTTATTTGGTTGGTTGGCAAATTGTTGACTTGTATAATCTTTTACCCTATTTAATTATTTATATATATATATATATATATATATATTGTCTGCTTTTAATCAATAAGTCTTTCACATATTAATATCGCATCATATTACAAACTATAATTGTATTGTACTATAAATTAAATACAGCGATTTAAACAAATATGTCTATAATAAACAAATATTGTCAAAATAGGAAATAAATAAAAAATCAATGGTGAAAAAGATTTTACTGATAATACTTCTAATTGTTATATGAATCGCAAAATATTTTCATTCATAGTATTTTTATTGTATTGAATTCCCTAATAATGTGGATAAATCAATATATGAAAGTAACTTCTCAGTGTATAAATCAATGTTTAGGGGGCATTTTCTACAAAACCTGTGGCAAATCCAATTATCCAAAGAATTGCCTGATAACAAAGCCAGGAGAGTAAGTGCTGTTGTTATTTTATTGATAATTAATAAATATTTTCAATTTCTCAGCGATCTCCACCATAAATGCACTTTCAAGCATCGTTCCACAGAAGCCTTTGATTGATCATTTCTCCTGAAATGTGCTGGAATCCTCTGATTTACCGAAATTGTTGATATCATTTATAATAAACATAAAAATGAAATTTTGCAATTTATTAATTATCATAAAATGTTTTCATTGGTTAATATAAATTAGTAAATGCAAAATAAAATATAAAGTAAATATGAAAGATTTGAATATATTCTTTCCTTTATTTTCACTCCTCCACTAATTACAGCACTTATGCAGGATCAACGTGAATAATTTTATGAGTTTGACATAACTTATTAATTAATTCATGAACTCATTACTTACATTTCAAACTCAGGGGTAACTGGGAGTGGTTTATTCCACTGAGCAGTATTCGTTGAAGTTTCCTGTATAATTTGAGGACTGGCGGGGCAAGCTTTTAAGGTTCCAGGTCGAGATTCTGAAGTCGCTGTCCATTCGTGTTCAGTATGAGAGTTCGGCAATGACTTATTATTATTGGATATTGTCACCATCGATGGAGGAACTAGAGTTTCTGGTAATTTTGATGGAAGTGCCCGACCGGCTCGGGCTTGCTCAACTAAATACATCGCAACGCAGAACTCTTCACAAGTCAATTTCCCATCCGAATCGATATCAGACAGATTCCTAAATGTGTCAAAGCACTTTTAATTTATAAACACTGCCCCTGTAATTATCCCAAACAAACAGTGATTCCAGGTGTATATTCCCAAAAGACAATTAAAGTGTCGCAAAAACTGTCAGAGAAATCAAAAGTCATAAGTAGAATTAATTTTAATCAATAAAAAATAAAATCAATTATTGGAAGCAGTGCCAAAATTTTAAATATTTATTATATGAATCCTTCAATAGTTCGTATAATTAAATGTAATTAATATTAATTAATGATTTCCTGATAAATTTCCTGATAATTAAGTACAAAATACATAGATCTCCCAATTTACACGATCTCGCTTTTACACGGTTTGAAAAAAAAGTTTATAAATTTTTTGTAAAAATAATTTTTTTTAAACTTCTTAAAACTGCCTCGTATAATTTGTATTTATCTTTGTGTTTATTTCGTAAATTAAATTTTTATAATTTCTTTAACAACGTAGTAAATTATAATTTTTGCAGTAGTTTTTCAATTAAGTTAAAATATTTTTAAACTCACTAATAATAGCGATAGAATCTTTGAAATGATTTTATTTTACGTTTTGTGATCAATGAAATTATGCTTTTTTTTCAATTTTTATTTTATATTACCAATTTATTGATTATATTTTACAGTTCAAAGCATTTTAGGACAAAATAATAACAAGAAGAAATGAATCTTTAGATATAATTTGTTTCATATCATTTTGATGTAGTTATATGTAATTTATGTATCCCATTTTATTGGACAATTATGCGCGAGATCAAAAGTATATAAATAAATATTTCAAATATACAAAAAATGTCTTCAACCACCTTTATTATTATTATGCGAGTCTAAAGACCTTATAGTATTATCACATATATTGAAGGGATAGATAAATTTAAAGAATCCAGAAATTATCTAGCTCATTATAAAAAAATCAACCATAAAAACACGGTTGTTGAAACTAAATATTTCACTCTCTTAATTTATATTATATTTCATATAATATATTGAAAATTTTCAACTCGAAATCTCCATAAGGAAATCGTTCATATTATTTTGCAAACTTATATGGACAAACTTATATAACATATTTTAGATATAATTACGCAACCTCTTTAATCAGAAGTTAATGATAATAAGAATTTATATTGAAATAAGGAAATAACACTAGATATGACATATCAATTTTTTTAAATTAACCAACTTTCCGTCATCGAATCAATCTGAAATTTTGATAGCATGCAGTGTTCTCGACAATGAATCTACTCAGGGGCGCTCCAAGCGGGCGTGCAACGCGTGCGTGGCACGCAGGCGGCCGTTTGAAAGGCGGCAAATTAAAAAAATGCATTTGCAAAAACAACAATTTCATTTTGTAAAATTCATTTTTTCATTTTGTAAAATAAAAAAAAAGTTTCGACTATTTTGTTACTGAACGCACACAGTTTGTGTAGTATCATTGAACGCACTCCATTAATTTTTATATATCTGTCTTGGCTTGTCATTGACAAATACTATTACACTAAATAACTTTGACAAGTTGTCAAAGTCATTTAGTGTTTTAATTTTGGATTCAAAACAACATTAATATTTCCAGTTTTTAAATTTATAAAAATCAATAAGATTTTTATTTTAAAAAAAAATAGATTAGATTAGAAAGCAGGATTGTATTATAGAATTTGGTAAGTATAATGCAACTTTTTCTATATTTTTGTTAAACATAAGTGTTATGATGTACGTTAGATTTATTATTTGTATTATTTGCACCATTAGATATGACCGGAAGAAAAACAAAACGTTTATCTGGCGCACAATACAAAAAGCAGCGTTTAAATAAACTGAAATCAATGCAGAGTTTGAAGAATTCGCTTTCAAAATATTTTGAAAATACACCAACAGCGTCGTCAAGCACACCTATAGAAATAGAAAATAATGTTACCATATCTGTTGACGATAATAAAAGTTCTAGCGATAGCGATGAGAATGAATATGAATATTTTACAGAAATTCGGTCTGAAAATTCATCTGTTGGAAATTCATCTGACGAAAATTGTGAAGCAAATATAATATTGGACGATCCAGGTATGTGGGCAAATAATATATCAAGTATTACCGCACGTAACCTTGTTGAAAGAGGACCGATTCAAATAAAAAATTTCGAATTTCCATTGTCAAGTGGGCGTAAATTTTCAAAAAAGTATTATTTAAGACAATTGCCGAACGGAGAAGAAACACAACGCGAATGGCTTGTGTATTCAATTACTAAAAATTCTGTGTATTGTTTTTGCTGTAGGATATTTGATTTCAGTGATAAAAGCAGTCTATCCGATTCATCTGGTTTTTCTGATTGGCAACATTTATCGTTAACTTTGTCTCGACATGAAAAAAGTCAGTTTCATAATGAAAATATAAAAAAATGGATATTGTTAAATAAATCATTAAAAAATAATACTACAGTTGATAGTGCGAACCAAAGACTATTACAAGCCGAACGAAAGTATTGGTATGAAGTAATTCAACGAATAATATCTATTATTCAATATCTTTCTAGGCAATGCCTTGCCATAAGAGGAAAGTCAAATCAATTATATGCAAATAACAATGGAAACTTTTTGAAAGCAGTAGAAATGGTTGCCAGATTTGACCCTATTATGCAAGAGCATGTACAACGGATTGAAAAGTCTCGAACAATTTGAAATATATGCCTCATTATTTGGGGGATAAAATACAAAACGAAATTATCAATATTATTAGCACAAGTATTAAAAACGCTATATTAGATTTAATTAGAAAAGCAAAATATTTTTCAATTATATTAGATTGCACACCAGATGTTAGTCATACTGAGCAATTAACTATTGTAATAAGAATTGTGAATTTGGAATCAAAAAAAATTGAAATACGTGAACATTTTTTGGGTTTCTATCAAATAACAAATACTACCGGCGAGGGGTTAACCGAATTTGTTTCAAAAGAACTTTCAAATCTAAATTTAAATATTCATAATATGCGTGGACAGGGATATGACAATGGTGCCAATATGCGAGGAAAGCATAATGGCTTACAAAAAAGAATTTTAAATATCAACCCGCGAGCATTTTTTGTACCATGTTCTGCTCATAGCTTAAATTTAGTTGTTAATGATGCGGCACATATTTCACATGAAACAGTAACATTTTTTGATTTAGTACAAGAAATATATGTAGTTTTTTCGGCGTCAACTAAAAGATGGGCGATAATAGTAAAATATTTACCGAATTTAAAATTAAAACCCCTGAGCGATACAAGGTGGTCAAGTAGAATTGATGCCATACAACCACTAAGGTATCATACTGAACAAATTTATAAATCTCTTCTTGAAATATCAAATGATCAATTGATTGACTTTAAAACCAGACATGTGGCAAATTCTCTTTCACTAAAAATATCAAGTTATCGTTATTTATGTTCCATTGTTATTTGGCATGAAATTTTGATGAAAATTAATGTTGTTAGTCAAATATTACAGAACCCAAACACCGATATCAATAGAAGCGTTACCGCGTTAGATGATTTAATAGAGTTTTTTAAAAATTGTCGTAATGATAATGGATTTGAAAAAATGCTTACATCAGCTAGTGAATTAGCCGAAAAATTACACGTAGAACCTAAATTTCCAGAAGTTTCAAGTTTAAGAATAAGAAGAAAAACAACAAATTTTGATTATGAAGGCAAGGATGAACCAATATTAGATCCAAAAACAAATTTTAAAATTAACTTTTATTTCTGCATTATCGACCAAGCATTAGTTTCAATTACAACAAGATTCGAAGCGTTAAAATCGTATAATGATATATTTGGATTTATGTATAATATTAAAGATATAACAGAAGAAATACTTTTGAAAAGCTGCAAAGATTTACATTTGAAATTAACTGACGAACAAAGAAATGAGTCCGATATTAATGGAATTGATTTATTCGAAGAGATAAAAACTATAAAGGTATTTTTAAAAGAAGAAGATATTAAACCTCAATCTATATTATTATATATTTTACAAAATGATCTTCAGGCAACATTCCCAAATATATTTATTGTGACCAGAATTCTATTAACATTACCAATCTCAGTTGCAACAGGTGAAAGATCGTTTTCAAAATTGAAGATAATTAAAAATTATTTACGATCAACTATGCTCCAGGAACGTTTAAGTAATATATCAATAATTTCAATAGAACATGAAATCCTAGATAATTTAGATATGCATGACTTAATTTCACAATTTGCTTCGAACAAGGCAAGAAAAGTCTCTTTTGTATGAGTAGTAAACTATTAATTTCATAAACTTTCTATTGTTTGTGTGTACTAAACTATAACTTTCCTAAACTTATCTGTTTTGTGATTAATAAACTATAATTTTCATAAACTATTGCATGTGATATGTGTGTTCTTCCGTAGTTAGTTTAATTTTTACTTTAATTAAATGTTATTTTTATTTTGGAGTATAGAAACTTTTTTGCAGCAAGGATGAAGAGCGGCGGGAAATTATTTTGCACTCAAGCGGCCTAACAGCTCGGCGCGCCCCTGAATCTACTTGCCAAATTTCAGTTCAATCCATCGCAAAAAGTAGGTTAATTTGGCCTCACAAAATTTGCGTGCCACATACAAACATTCAAACATAAGCGAAGTTAATATAGAGAGAGTAAAAGATTGTACTTGTTTAAAAACAATGATAATGGAAAAAGATAAAATAATTGAAAACTGAAAATATTTCTCTATAAGCATGATAATGTTCAAATGATAAGGAAATGGAAAGATGAATATTTCACTTTAAAAAGAATTTACTGATAACATAATCTAGCTTTTTTTATTTAAACCCAAACCTTAAACAAAATATTATCTTTAAATAAAATTTATTATAAAAATACGATTTATTATCATTAAAGTCATTTTTGTTCACTTTTAATCTGCTTTTTTCTTTTACAACTTCATGCATATGCATTTAGATCACAACCAAAGATCAATGATTTGTCCTAATTAGCACAAATTTTTAAAGTATGAAACTATGACTATTGTAAAGAAAAGCTGGTAGCGGTAAAGAATAGGGGAGGGGACAATTAAATATTAATTAATTAATTAATATTTCAAAAAATTAAAAAAACATTAAAAATTATATATAAAAAGTAAAATACCTGAAAAAAATTTATTACGTAAAAAATACTTTTAAAATAATAATATTTTGTAAATAAAATAAGAACTTGAAGAAAATAATAATAATAAGCATGATTAGTACCCTTGCAACATGTTGAGTGTGACCATAATAATAATAATAACTATGACTATACTTTAATAATAATAATAATAATAATAATAATAATAATAATAATAATAATAATAATAATAATAATAATAATAATAATAATAATAATAATAATAATAATAATAATAATAATAATAATAATAATAATAATAATAATAATAATAATAATAATAATAATAATAATAATAATAATAATAATAATAATAATAATAATAATAATAATAATAATAATAATATTTAATTGCCCCCCCCAATTCTTTACTATTACCGAAAAGCTATTCCTTTCAAATAGTGAATTCATTAAATAATTATTAAAAAGGAGAAAATATTCCATTTATTCTTAAACGGTTTCAATGGAAAAATCAAAAAGTAATTAATTCATCAATCAGAGAATATTCCCGAATTATCCAAAAAAATCTGATGCTCCCAACAATTTCATGTTCCTTAATTGTTCGATTCCGATATTGGAGTAGACGGCATGACCCCAGCTTCAGCATGGCAGTATATAAATATAGAACTATCTAAGCAGTTAGTGTATATGACAGGAGGAACAATATTTCCTATATGCTGCCTTATAAAGAATCTCGATTAATTAATAATTATTTCCACAAATACAGCGCCAATGGCAACGCAATGATTCATTTTTAGCTATGGAGACAATTTGGCTTTGATTGATAATTATTTGCAGACTGGTAGAATTTTTATTTTGTTATTTTTATGATTTGCATAAGATATTTATTCAATTTATTCCTATTTAGTTATCATAAATCTTGATACATTATTCTTACTACTATTAATTATTTGTATTATTTATTTATTTTCACATTCAATTTATTTTCATTACGACTATAGATCAAAATGGTGTTACATAAGAAAAAAAAAGATTTACTATTAATTCATATATTTATTATATATTAATTAATTTTTATTAGCTATTTATTTATATTTTTATCAGTAAAATTATTTATATTTTTGGTGACCTTTGATTTGTTTTCTTTTTTTGATGATATTTAATTTATTTTTTATTTAATTATTTATTAATGAATATATTATTATTATATTATTATTATTATTATTATTATTATTATTATTATTATTATTATTATTATTATTATTATTATTATCATTATTATTATTAGTAAAAAGTGATGATTTCTTGGCAGCAGCAATAATTAAATTTTAAACAATTAAATGAAAATTTAAGCGTTTTGCTGCGACTAATATGTTTAATACAAATGAAAAAAATTATCATAATTATTATTTGCAAATAATTGATTTGGAAATAAAGATAACCTGATCAAATATTATTGGTGGGCGATATAATACTGCCGATATTTCAGTATTTGTATCAAGTCAGTCAAGTGCTATGATAAATCGTGTGTGACATCTAAATGAATTAAAACGCTCTGGAAACGATTGGAAAAGAACCCATCTGGAGAATTTCATAACTGGCGGCTGAATTGTCTCAACGGTTGAAAACAAGCAACATGACTGTCGGAATCTGCATAATTTAGTAAATTCCGATTAAATTCGAGTGTAATTAATTCCCAACATGTCTATTAACATTAGATCAGCATTTGATCCAATTCTATAATATAACTTGCACATTCAGTTAGGCCAGATTGAAAACTGAACTGGCAGATGGAGAAAGTTTAAATTGGAATCTATTCCTGTAAAATCCTGACACCAAATTAGAGTATCATTAATATTTATATTGAATGAATTGCTTCCATGAAGAGAATTATCGAATTTATATGATTCTTGGCATAGAGGTCATTATAAAGTTGAAAGAATTTCTACTATGGGAATATGATTGACAAATAGTAAATTAACTTTGAAATCCCAACTTGTCACTAGTTTATTCAATTCATGTCGAACATTTATATCAATGGTGGGCACTCAATAATCATAATAATTAATATTAGAAATACATTGATTTCTTTTCGAGATTTCCCTTCAAGCAAAATATCAAATAATTGATTTCACATTAATAACATGTGAACTTATTATTGATCGATCGTGTTGAGCTCAAAGGTTAAGATGGTTGTGGTGGGGACCAAAAAAAACCCTTCACTGCTAAGATATGAGAATGCAAAAATTGGATAGAATCTTCAAACGTACTATATCGATGGCTTAAAATATATTTGACACCCAGGCAAACATAGGGATAAATATCTTTGGTGGAAACCGTAGATAAGAATGGTTAAAACCAAAAAATTATTGACACAAAATAAATGAAACCGATCAACATATAATGAAATATTTTATGAATTACATAAAATGAAATGTCATTATAATGAATGAAGATGGAACTGAACATCCGGCACAAAGGTTTATGTATGTACATATTAAATAAAAATAATAAAATTTATTAAATAACTAAAAAAATATAATAATAATAATAATAATAATAATAATAATAATAATAATAATAATAATAATAATAATAATAATAATAATAATAATAATAATAATAATAATAATAATAATAATAATAATAATAATAATAATAATAATAATAATAATAATAATAATAATAATAATAATAATAATAATAATAATAATAATAATAATAATAATAATTAATAATAATAATAATAATAATAATAATAATAATAATAATAATAATAATAATAATAATAATAATAATAATAATAATAATAATAATAATAATAATAATAATAATAATAATAATAATAATAATAATAATAATAATAATAATAATAATAATAATTAATAAAAAATAATTATAAATATATAACATTTAATTATAGTTATCTTTATATTTTAAGAACCTTTTTCAATTTTCACCACTGATTTCTTTTCACTGATTTCAATTGACATTGTATTTATTAAAAAGCTTGACTATGAATCAGTAAATATGAATCTTTATATTTATTTATATATTTATATTAATATGATATTTATGAGAAACGTACCATATTTGAGCTAAAATTGAGTTGGATAATCCTGATTGCAACAAAACAGCTTTTGCTTCGTCTCCTGACAAAAAACCTTTCTTGTTTCGGTCTTGCTGATTGAACTGAAGTCGATAACGAGGCCTGACAGCCTGCATAATTACCCAGTCGGTTTGAGGACTAGTTCTTTTTGGAAGCGGCGGAAAATTCGACTGAAGATCTTGAGGAATAGGTGGTTTTTCTCGAAAAGACTGTCTATCAGCTTTATCTTTTGCCATAACTTCATTGTAACTAGGAGCTGCTTTTGAACTGGATTGAAATTTATATTAAGGCAATTCAATCATATTTCGTATTTATACTTGAAAATTTCGTTTGCACCCAGGTCTGAAAATGGAAAACTGTCTGGCGGAACAAGCATTTCCTTGGGCAAGGTATTAGGCAGTTCAATGCCTTCTAATTTTTTCTTTATTAAATGCATTGC
Source organism: Schmidtea polychroa (assembly GCA_959609185.1). NCBI lineage: Eukaryota > Metazoa > Platyhelminthes > Tricladida > Dugesiidae > Schmidtea > Schmidtea polychroa. The sequence continues at coordinate 6,899 of CAUHTR010000565.1, read as the reverse complement.
TATTGAGAATTCATGCAAAGACATGCGACCGTCTTGGTCAACATCTGCAAGGGACCTGTAAATATCATACGTTATTGTACATTATTTCAAAGTCGTTGTAAAAATTTTCCGAGTTTTAATTACGAAGGTAAATCTATCAAATAATAAATTATTTACAATAAGAATGAACATCTTTAGGGAATATTTTAAGTGACAGACCATAATTCTATTGCCAATTCCTACATGTTGGATACACCTTGTTCAACAGGGGCGAATCTTCTCATTTGAGAATGTTGTAATCCTACAAAATACCATGTGTTACATGAAGTGTGGATTTAAGTGTCATGCTAGTATGTAAAAGAACACATAGACAGTTACAGCTTTGCGAGTTATTTGTTAGACCACGATGTACTTCTTTCGGAATAAGGCTATACATTGAATATCAGGTCTGCAGTGTTATATCAAGCTGGCACAGTGAAAGCGAATAACAATAGTATTATGCAATTTTGCGTATTTACAAATAGAAGTTGAATATCATATCTAATAATACAAATGATCTTCTCGAATTACACAAAGACGAATTACGGAATGAAGCCTTTTTAGAAATGGGTGAGATTATTAAAGCTGAATACGAAAAAATGATGTTCGTTCTTTTATTATTAAAACTTTCACAGAGAAGTTAAACTAATCTGTTCGACTCAAGTAATAATAATTGTGAGAGAAATTTGTGAAGAAAGGAAAGAAAATGATCCTGTGGATAAATTTCTAATTTATGAAAAAGAGAGCAAGGCGTTTATACACCGTAATAATCTAAATTAAAATCCCTAATGGAGTAATAAGCTTTGTAGAATTTATTGAGAAAAACCGTTGATGAATTTGAAAGTTAGATTGATAGCCAAATGAAGATGAATAAAATTCTCGTGGAATTTTCAAATAAGTGGAACCAATATTCTTTTTCTTAAGAATTACAAAGATTTCATTAAATTAATGAAAGTAATCTGGGAGTTAATCTAATTAATGAAAAGAAAGAGGATTTAAATTAATGGATTTTAAAATATGGATAGAACAACCATCTAGTTCATGGAAGGGGAATTCAACTAAGAAGGCTAATTTATGACCAGTTTTGAACTTTGTATATGACAACGAATAAAGATTGAACAGAAAATATATATAAGAACAGAAAATGTATCACGATTACAAAAATTCGGAAATCGGCAACATGGACCAAGCGAAAATGATTCCTCATTTGATTATAAACATTAATGTTACTGGATTTGATGACATCTCCCGTACAAATAATGTAACGCAAAATACTTATTTTACTGTTGATTTATTATACTTAGCAAAGGGTAGAAAATTCTACTGCCTATCATTTTTATAAAGAATTTAATGACGTATAACATTAAATTTCCAGTGGACATAATTCCCAAAGTTTTTATAGATTAATTTGTTAACAAAACATAATCTTAAAAATGATTGTAAAGTCAAGACCTGGAGACGACACATAGAAGGAAGCCGTCTTTCTAGTATGGAATTTGTTTCGCGGACATATAGTGGACAGTGTGAAAGGGGAGAAAAAGAAATTAACACATGTTTGACTGTTATCACCACATTGCTGACATATATCCTCGAAGCTTTTGATATATCCTTTAATAAACCATTCAAAGTTTGTTGCTGTGAGATGTGGCCAAAATAAAGACGCTTTGACACTGCTAAAAATTACTAAATGCGGCAAATTTATTAATCCTGAGATTTAACTTTTTGTCAAATGAATTCATAATGCTTTGCAATCAATTCCTACTAATATATAGTGCAAAGATCATTTTGGAAGTGTGGCACAAGTAATACTATGGTGAGCAAAGAAAATAATTACCCATTTGAAGAAATGGCAAGAGTAACGATTAGAGTTGAGCTGTGAATTCAGATGTTGAAATTCATAAAAATGTAATTTCGAAAGAGTTTAATATTAACAATTTATTTATTGGAAAGGACATTAACACTTCGCAACAGTAGTATATGCAATTATAATTACCGTAATTATCCGAATATAAGACGCTTTTTTTTCATCACTTTTGGGGATGATAATCGTGGTGCGTCTTATACATGGGTATAACAGGAAATATTTTTCCTACTCAGAAAATTTTCTGAAAACCCGGTATGGGCAAGGGAAATAAAGCATAAATTAATACAAAATATTTTTTTATTAGTTACAGAATGTTTTTTTCATTACAGAGATCATTATTTTCATCTTCACTTTTTATCAAATTCTCAATCTCAATGGACTCGTCCACTTCTTCAAACATTAATTCATTTTCCATATCATCCTCCTCATTCCCTACATCAGATATATCGTCCTGCCAAATAACATCGTCTTCTGATCCATCCATAGCATTACTCAAACAACATTTCTTGAATCCTTTGATAATAATTGCCTCACTAACTGCATCCCATGATAATTGAATCCATTTGCAAATAGTTTCTAAATCAACCTTTCGTCTGTTTCCAGAAGCAGTAAATGATGGAGCTCCAGAAAAAAACCACTCATTCCATCTCTTTCGCATCTCTTGTTTAAATGGCCTATTGCAAACTACATCCATAACTTGGAGTTGCCCGGTCATCCCTCCAGGAATAATCACAAGATCTGTTTTGTTTTTTGCCAAAATTTCCTTTACGCATGGCATACGGTGGCATCTAAATGCGTCTAATACCAGTAACCTCCTTGAATTTCGAAATTCATCTTTTCTATCATTACACCAAATAGTCTTAATCCAATCCTTAGTCAACTCCTCATTCATCCATCCATTTTCTTGTGCTTTAACAATCATACCAGCTGGCCAATGAATGTTCTTTGGTAAAGATTTTCTTTTAAAAATTACATAAGGCGGCATCTTCTTGCCGTCACCATAAGCTCCCAACATAACTGTAAACCGATTCTTTTCGTTGCCTGTAGTTTTAATAGGTACGGACTTGACTCCTTTGAAATCCAATGTCTGAAATGAAGGTATATCAAAACTTAGTGGAGTCTGATCCCCATTTGCTATGCAACTAATTGGATATTCATGCCTTTTCCTTAAATTTATTATATATTTCTGATAGTCGAGCAGCTTATTTTCTACATCATCCGGCAGTCGCTGTGCAATCGAAGTCCTTCTTCTTATAGAAATATCATTCCTTTTCATGAAGAGCTGGCACCAGCGCGCCGAGGCTTTAAATATTGAACCAGGATACATCTCCTTGACTAACTCTAAAGCCTTCAATCTAACTTCTACAGTGGATATTGAGGAACCTGAAAATCGCCTTTCATGAACATATTCAACTAATTTTTTCTCCACGTCAGGAAAAAATAATTTCCTCCCTCTGCCAGTGGCCTTTGTAGAGGATCTTAATTTTAAACAAAAAATAAATTTAATGTAATATAAATTTAATGTAATATAAATTTAATGTAATATAAATTTAATGTAATAATTATACATGCGTCTTATATTTGGGTTACTTATATTTTCTTGAATTCAGTCAATTTTTAATGATGCGTCTTATATTGGATGCGTCTTATATTCGGATAATTACGGTACTTTTAGTTTTCCAGAGTCGGTTCATACATGGGTAAATTATATAGACGATAATATATGGGAACTATATTATTTTATCAATTATCCAATATATCTTCACTAGCATAATTACATGTATTTTTGAAGGGATCTCACATTATTAATATCAGGAGTTATTAATATAAATTAAAAGGAGTTTGTAAATAAACTTAATAGTAATGTTAACTGTGCCTATTCATATAAACTTGTGAAATTATCCTAGGAAATTTCATTTTGACATACTAATAATTAACTGAATGTGGACTAGAAATGAATCGCAAAGACATATTGGATTGAGTTTAATGTGTCTCGAGACAAGAATATATAAGGAGATTTGTTGTGGGCATAACCTGTAACCGGGGCAAGATACTGATTGTAGCAGATGGTCAAATATTTATTAGGCTCGCAATTTCTAATTATCCAGTTCGGGAACATTTGGAAAGAAAATTACTTGCAATTTTTGGAAGATTTGGTCTGGTTAATAGTAAGAAATTTCTTTTGAAAGTATAATTTCATAGTTTAAATGCGCCTATGTCCGCAGTTTTATTAAATCATCGTAGGAATATATTTTGCCTTTATCGTTGCTGATATGAATTATTGGTAAGATTCAATTATAACCAGACAGGAAGTTGTGGAGAAAACGTAAACATATTTATTATAACAAAGTTTGGATTGTTTAATACTTGTTGTTAACATCATTATACTATTTATATTTCTTCACTGTTTATACTTCTATTTTAAATTTTCTCTTTGTAATTATTACTATATGATGGACAAGAATCGAAGGAGATAGGTGATAGGTTTAGAGACATTGAAGAATAGGTATTGATATATACTGCTGTTCCAAAAAAAAGTACCATGTGTGAATTGTTGTTCAAGTGAACATCTTTATAGTAATTTTTTAAAAAAATGCTTTATAAAAACTTTTTATGTAAAGTTTCTTTTTCAGTTTGCAAAATGTTAATATAGTAGATTACTACCTCAAGCCACAATAAAGACGTTAAGGCCTTCATATCTTAACATAAAAAATTTTAACACTCATTCTTTGGCGTCAGTATAAATGTTTATTGAATAATTTAGAAAGGTAGATCCTAAGTTATAGAGGCGCATCAATAACAGTGATGAGCAGAGACTTGTGAAAGACCTTGGAAAAACTTTTAATTTAATGGATGCAATCAATACTAGAGCAACAAGTCTAAGAACTGTTCTGAATTACGAAGCTAAATATACTAACATTGGCCACATGACAAATCGTGACGTAAAACCCCTTGTGGAAGCAATAAACGATGAAATCTAATCTTAATGATTTTTAAACCTTATGATACTAAAACTAGCGTTTCTTTGCCACCCAATGTTCCAATTTTAATAAACAATCTTGCGGTTAATTTAAGAAAATTCTATTTGAAAAGAATTTTCATGAATGTTAAATTAGTAATAAAGATTTTCTAAATCAAATTTATTTTTCTGTATTCTGATTTTTCTGAGTTTTCCAGAGGTGTAGTTTTAAGGTTGTTTTGAATTTAATGACATTCACGGAGAGAATATATACCGATTTGAAAATAAAATAAGAGAAAAAGGACAATGAAAAACATTTTGCTTGTGACAATCTTTCGAACAATGAATTGAAAATAATTGAGATATACAGGAATATATATGAAAATGTGTCAAGAAAAATAGGATTGCAGAAATACAGACGAACATCAACTCAAAGTTTTATTTTCTGTTTTATGTTTTTAAGAATATTGTAGGATGACTGTAAATAATACCGATTCGAAAACTGTTCCTCGTGAATTATTTGACATTGTATGCCCGGATCACATTCAGTTCTCGATAGCGCATCTGCATTAGAATGCCTTTCACCATTACGGTATTCCATCTCAATGTTCAGACCACTTAATTCGTTAAACCATGTTTGAAATTGGTCTTCAACATAAACGTTATTGCCTTATGGCCTGTCCTCAGTTTAAACTTGTTGCCATATAAATAGTGTTTGAAATATTCGGTAGAATAAATTATAGCTAATAATTCTTTCCGATTGATACAATAGCCTACTTCGTGTTTGTTCATTGAGTGCAAACCATATGCAATTAGTCTTTCTTTGCCATTTCATCTAACTACGGTAAAAATGATACAATTCTGTCAAAATTATCCTCTATGTCCAAAAAAAATTCCTTTGTAAAGTTTTTCAAAAAAGAATGACACCTTTTAACTTTCAGAATATGAAACAACCAAAACTTGTGATTTAGTGTCTTTTCCAGTTTTAGACAAACTGTAACCAATATAAATCCTCTTACATCTATACAATTTCATTATGTGTGTTAGGAAAATGCCACATATTTTGATTTAACAAATTGACTGCTAACTGCGTCATAAGTATTCAGCATCCCAGTCTAGGAAGTTATTTATTATAAATATTTATTTATTATTGATCTTGCTACTTTCCGTTCATTTATGAGGATTTTTAATTATCATTAATATATGATTATTGGTGTTCATTTCCATTGGCATAATATCAATATTTATTTATTATTGATTAATTGCTATGCCAATTAATCACTTGCATGCCTATTGAATATAGCCCAGATAATTCAGTAATAATTATTATGAAAAACAAAAATTTATTGAAATTAATTTTCTCGTGTTAAAATATAAATCAGTAATATTTATTTTATATTTAATACGAGGTCTTGTCGGTTTGTAATATAGTTTGTTTCGAATATTTCTTTAAGTAAAAAGTAGACCATTTCTTTTGAATTTTGATTTATTAGTTTGGAAGTTATTAATTATATAAAATAAATTTTAGTAATAGCAGTTAATCATAATATTATCAGTAAATATAGGCGTCAGAACATTAAGAACATCAGTCTGCTATAAGTAAACAATTTGGGCATAATATTCACGAGGCATTTAATTAACTAAAAATTGTGTGGTCATTTTTGATCATGATATTTGTGGAGAGAACCAGATGTATTTCCCTTTCGCCCATGACTTTGACTGTATGTCCCTATTATGTTTGCATTCATCAGACAGAGTACGTATTTTTTCTGTTTATGACAGATTGAATTTGGCAATCCGTAATTGCCATTGTCTTGATTTGCATCATGTAACACGGACAACTAAGTTATTTCCAGCCAAAATCTCTAACTAATTTCACGTAGTCAAGTTATGATTGAATAATTTGCGCCCAAACATTTCTTTAACTAAACAGTTCTCAAAATGTGCTCCGTTGAACCCCGGGGTTCCGCGTATCTTTTAATCGCATTTTAAAAATTCCCTAAAAATGAAATACTAAAGGTAAAACCTATTTAATTAATTAACAAAAAAATCTCTCAC
>CAUHTR010000563.1:0-48105 GCA_959609185.1 Schmidtea polychroa | reverse complement strand
TGTCTAGTTAGATATCTGGTTGTTTTAATAATTTGGAATTGGCGGTTTTTGTGAATTAATTAAAACTTGTTATTTATAGATTCTTTGATTAAATATATATATTGTTAGTTTCAAGATTTTTGCTGCAAATTTAAAGATGGATTTAGCTGGCGACCACGCCGAAAATAAAAATATCAACGCCATTTCGAAATCGCTAATGGAATGCCTACAAAAATCATGCCAAGACATGCTCACACTGAACATCAGACGATATGATGGACGAGGTTGAAAAGAAGCCGAAGAATGGCTCAGGGATATAGAAGAATGGTTGCTGACAAATGGGCAACGATTGACAAGCACTTTCGATGTGTTATTAGTGGCAGAAGCAAAGACATTGTGGGGAAAAGTCAGAGAAACAGAAACAACAGATGTAAAAGCCAAAGCGTAGTTCTTAAATACGTTCACAATTACAAAATCAATAACTGACAAAATCAGAGAATTGGCAGCTATGGAACAGGAAGATGATGAAAGGTTTGCAGATTTTGAGATGCGGCTTTAGCTGAAGTTGTAAATTCAGGACGATCAGAAGAAGATATTGTTCAAGACCTCATCGCAAATAAAGCACGCGATGCGAGACTGAGGGAGATACTATTGACGAAACCAGAAACAAAAATTGAAGAAACGAGATCATTGGCGAAAATTTTTGAAAGTAACAAAAATGGAAACCATAAACAGAATTTATTAAAGCAATCGGTCAAAGAACATACGCTAGCGTGACTGATGGAGGGAAGATGAGAATTCAAAAGAATACCCAAGATCCCATGCCTACATCATCACAAAGAAGACTATCAGAAGACAAATCCAGAAATAAATCCAGAAATAAATCCAGAAAAATGCAAATTCAATAAAACAGAATTGTGTTTCCTAGGTCACACAATTAATGAGAAGGGTATCCAGACAAACAGGAAGAAAGTGGAAGAGAACCATTATACGCTGCAACATCTGGATGCGATAAAGATATAAATTGGACTAAAGAATGCAATGAGAGCTTCCAAACTCCGAAGAGACGGTTGTGCGAAGCACCTATCCTGGATTTTCCAAGAGAAGATAGGACTTTTATCTTAGACACAGACGCTAGTTTCGGAGCCATTGGTGCAGTTTTGAGTCAAATTACAGAAGATGGAGAAGAATCTGTCATAGCTTATGGCTCGAGACATATGTCATCACATGAAAAGGGATACTGTGTAACCAGGAAAGAACTGCTCGCCGTACATGAATACGTCATGCATTTTAGAGAATATTTGTACGGGAAAAAATTCATAATTCGCACCGACCACAAGGCATTGGTTTTCATGAACACTACAAACACATCAATCAGTCCGCAGTTCCAAACATGGTTAGCTAACCTGTCGGAATATGATTTTGAATTAAAATATCGGAAAGGCGAAGAACACTCGAATGCAGATGGACTATCAAGATTAAAAAGTATGGTTTGCACCCAGTGTCAAACAAGACATGAAGAAGCTAAGGAAGGAAAATCAAAGATTAGAATATATATATATATACTATCCAAAGAACAGAAGCTATGGAAAAAGTATGGGAACAACAACAAAAACACATTCTGTTTCGAGAGCTGCAAGAGATATTGGAAAATGGATATACACGGGAGAAAAAGAATTGTTTTCCTTTTAACGTAAAAAATACACGAATTGATGGAGGATTAATAACAGTAGGAAAAGAACAAAAATATCTTGATGTTAGTCCCAGAAACATTTGCAGGCCTGTTAACAACAACCATACATGAAGAACTATGTCACATTGGAGTTAAAAATATGGAAAAGATATTTTATTGGACGAAAATGCAAGAGACAATCCAACTTTGTTTACGATGTTGCGAGATCTGCGCTAAGAGAAAGATCGATCAGACAAAAACCAAGGAAACATTTATTCCTAGATATAGATCTGAATTCCTAGAACAGATTGTTATAGATGTGGCTTACATGCAAATAAACGCCATAAAAAATATATGGTAGTAATTGTGGACCGTTTTAGCAAACTGATTTCTTTAACTGCAATCACAAAGCAAGACTAAGGGACCATTTTCAAAACAATACTTAATAGTTGGATCTCCCGATTTGGAAAACCGAAGAGAATTTTAACAGATAGAGGCCGAAATTTCGAAGGGAATTTCCTAAGACAGAATCTACAGAAACTTGGAATCAAACAGGAATTCAGCTCACCTTACCAGCACCAATCAAATGGTTTAGCGAAAGAGCCATACGAACGATAAGAGATCTTATTACAGCAACATTGGCAGGCGGATGTGAAGAGAGAAACTGGCACGAAATTCTACCCAGAATAGAGTTCACTATAAATAGCAGTCGACAAAGTGCTACAGGTTTATCACCATTTGAGATAATTTATGGACGGAGTGTTAACCTACACTCTAACCTGAAACAAGCCGAGATATCAAGAAGCGAAAGAATCGAAGACGCGAGATTTAATTCGAGTAAAGTCGCAGACACTATGAGAGCTATGGATAAGACAAAGAGGGGCAATCGTGTTTTCGAGGTGGGGGAGGAGGTGCTCGTACGTAAAGAGCCGTAGAACAGGCACAAGGATGGTATGAAATATGATGGCCCATATAAAATCGCCAGATTTCTATCACCTCATTGAGTCGAACTACATTCACAAGAAGGAACGAAAGAAAGAAGAATNATAGCTTGATTGGGAAAATTATAAATCTCGTATTCGAAAATGTAAATGACACTCCAGCGAATTTTACAGTTTAAAATAAAAATTTCTTAAATCTTTAGATGAATACATCAACCAGTTCTTGGAAAAATCTTCGTCCTTGTTTCTCATGCGCCGATAAAAATGCGGATATCGCGCAGCTCCATCTTTTTACATCGGGGAATCGAAAAATGGAATTGACCTCTACGAAGGAACGTGGTTCTCCCCGCCACAAATGAAGGAGGAAAAAAGCAAGATTTTACGTCTGAAGCACTGCCGGGACAGTCTCCTAGAAGAGAGCAGGTGCCAGAGGCTAACCATAAAGGCCCAATCCGAAGCCCTTCATAAAATCTATTCCGACTCTGAAATAGCAAAACGAGTTCGTGAATATCCAATACGAGATGGGACCAATGTGTTCCCAGTACACCACCAATCGTCAGAGCCATCAACAACCGGTTGTAAGGGACATGGCCCACATCTGCCACCAATTCCCGCCCCAGTTCTCTCACGTTATAGACCTATGGCAGGTGGCCCATCGGATCCAATCTTGGTCCCGATTCTCGTATCACATATCGCACAATCTCCAGCAGAAACCACATTGCAACCTCGGAAGCGAAAAAGGCCGACGCGCTCGGAGAAAAAATCAAAAACGTAGAAACGCTGTGGCCGCGCTCGAAGCGTCGCTGTCCGTGGCACAATCAACGATTAAGGAGATCTCATCCACCCATTTAATCCCCGCAAAAGAAATCTTCCGGGTAGTTCCAGCCGATAGCATCAAATTCCTCGAAGATCGCCGGCTACCCGTCGACATTGACGAGATGATCGCGGAGGGAGAGGCGTTTCAATGACTTGACTCGCTATCAGTCTCGATTCTTTTCAGTTGAGAACAAACACCGCGATAATCGATGATATCTGATCAGAAATTATACTGCATGTTTAGCTTGCTAAGTTTTGTTTTTGTGTAGTAAACTATTGCATAATGTATTTCTATTTTTACTTTAATATACTTTTCGGTACGTTGAGTGCGTTATTGGTATGAATTGCTATATGATCGGAATGAATGAAATGGTGAATTGGAATGCATGCCAATAGATAAAGGTCGACCCCTTGGACCAGGGTCGAACCGAGGTATGCGTAAGAATGTGGGTAAGACCTTCTAGGGCACCTTTGAACCCGAACCGTGAGTGGGTTAATAGTAGTCCTAAGGCAGGGGCTCACCTGTTGACCAACTCCAACCCATGTGAGCATCACCAACGTTTAATATCCCCACGGGCTCACATGAGGGAATATTAGTAAATCATCACGGGTATGCTGAGGGGAATGCCTGAAGCAGAACGAAAACGATTGTATGTCTTGTACTAAAACTTTCTTTCCTCCCCACATATCCCAACACTAGGACCATAGATTAATAGATCAAGACATTATAACAAAGTTGAGTACAAATTCTTGAAAAAGAAATCAATATTTAAATTTGTTTTATTGAGATGGACTGCTTAAATTTCTAACTAAAATCCTTAAATAAGAAAATGGTAGAAAAGAAATAGTCCATTTTGATAAAGCCAGGTTCGGTAATCCAGATACCAACTTTTTGTTATATTGGAAAGCATTTATGTTCAATTTTAAATTTCTTTTTTTTAATTACAATTATAACTTTTTTGGACCTCAAATTTCTGTGATCGCCCAGCTGCCAGCTTAGCGTGCTAAATTATTAATAAAACTATAATTTAAATATCGATTATAATATTGATAAACACCGATTTGGTGTGTATTGACAAATCAAAATCATGAAGTCTAAAAGAAATTACCAAAACACATACACACACGACTGTCAAACAGAATTCGATTGGATATTGCCTAAAGCAATCGATCAATAATCGATCATTGACAAATAATCATCTATCCAATTATAAATGACCAATAAAAATCGACCACAAATAATTGATCAATAAAAATTCACCAATAAAAACCAACCAATAAAAGCCGACCAGAGAAAATTGACCAATGATAATCCACCAATTTAATACACGAATTTTTCTGGAATCATTTCCATTGGCGCCGCTCACAATCATAACTCAACGTCCAGTTAAAATCATTCATTGGCAGTTCAAAAATCAATCTTATAAAAAACAAAAAAACAAAAATGGCAGAAATAAGGGTGACATAAAATCGATTTGACTAATGTTAAACATAAACAAATCATCACAAGAAGCTATTGCACAGAATTGAGTGACATGGTCGAATATTTGATCGGCTGTGAAATGGATCACTGACATTATGTACAAATATCCAAATCTGTCGAGTAATCGAATTATTCGATTTTAGTAGAAAATTGACGGTTAATTCGGAGATCAATCGGAAGCTTGATTGAGGAAATTGTCAATTCATCGAGAATGAGGATATTATGAATCGTTGCGAAAGAAAGCCAAGTCCAATTTGACAATCAATTCACCCGAGTTCACCCCCATTAATTTCAATCGTCTCTCTATCGGACCTTTATTCGCCAATTTCGCTTGCTTTATGTCTTTCAAACCGACTACTGTACGACCGAGGAAATCTAGAACATATGAATATATAAACACAAATATATATATATATATTAGACCATTTAAAATGGGTTAGGAGAAAAATTAGATGGAGAGAAATTGGTAGAAATGTATGGAAGTTGATGAAAAACCCAAATATATATAAAGAATAAAATTACCCCATATTAAACAAGCTAGGAGGTAAAAAGGAGTTTCCGTGAGATCATGTGACAAAAGTTGATTGATGAGAGTGAACAAACTGACGAAAAATCATTTGATTGAACGTGAATTAACAAAAATAACAGATTGTTTAAATGCCAAAATCATTTATAACTAGGCTTGACAACTTTCCCGTTTTTGCTGGGAGTCTCCCAGAATCGGCTTTCTTCTCCCGTCTCCCGGTTAACTATGACCCAGGAGATGTAAATCTCCTCGTCTTTCCGTTTTTACAATATTTTACAATTTTTCAAGAAAAAAGTGCAGTTTTTGAAGATTTAACTTTTATTTGATTTCTCTAAAATAATGATAGTCAAGATTTATTTTTGCTCACAGTCACCGGGAGTTTAAGTTGTTTGTTCGCGGAGAGCGATTTTATGTTTTTCTTCTTACCCACGTTATTAGTCTGTCACTGTCAGGTTTTTTTCAGTTTTAAAATTTTAATGTTTAAAAACTAGTAAAACCAAAAAAGTGAAAAAAACACCTGTTATATTATTTCTTAAGCACGTCCAATTCAATATTTTTTATCAGAAACTGCATATGACAATTCCATTTGGGATTATAAGTTGAAGAAACGACCTTTGTGCGTCTAATCTGGTTACCGAGACTCGATTCACAGTACGCATGAGTCTTTGCTGAAAATAATTATATTGATGAACAATTATACAATACTATCTAGTCATTACTTTCAGGAGTTGATGAACTTTTGAGGTTTGGCACCTTCTAATACTGTTACCAAATAAGCGACCAACACCTGCTGATCGTCTGACTGAAATTATTTTAATTCACTAAAATATATAATTCCAATTTAATAGACATACTACTCATTGAAATTTCTCTAACGGATTTTCTGTTTCAATGTACTGTAAGGATGGCTGCTACCAGCCGTTCAACCCATTTTCTCTTTTTAAGTATTTAAAATTAATAATAATAATAATAATAATAATAATATAATAATAATAATAATAATAATAATAATAATATAATAATAATAATAATAATAATAATAATAATAATAATATATAATAATAATAATAATAATACTAATAATAATAATAATAATAATAATAATATATAATAATAATATATAATAATAATAATTAATAATGAAAACAATTTATATAAATAGGTGTTTATTAATTAAAAATTTTCAACTTAAAACAAGTACACTAAAATATGAAATTTTCTTTTCTCTTTTATTTCTTTTGACGTTTATTTTATATTACAATATTTTTTAAAAATCAATTAAATGAATGCCTTCTAAAATTTTCAATATAAATAATTCTGCTACTGACAATTCATATATATTATTCGGAGCCAATGGCAGGAAATCTAAAATTTATTTAAATTAAAAATCGATATTTCTGTGATCATATATTTGTTTTAATGTGTTTAAATACTTATATTTTGTGGAAACACAGATATATATATATATATATATATATATTATATATATATATATATATATATATACTATATAATATATATATCTATATATATATATATATATATATATATATATATATATATATATATATTATATATTTGTTAAGTTAAATAATTAGATAATATTTTAAAATATTTTTTATTAATTAAATACAGCAATAACGTTATTATTATAGACAATTTTTTGTTTAAATGAAATAGCCATCATTATAAATTTAATATCGTATAATTTGATCGAACATGAGTAAAATAAGACAGAATAGATGAAAAGAGAATATAAATACTAAATAAATGTCAGATCTCGGTGAAAAACCTAAAAATTATTATAAATACTTGCATATGATAAACATCCAAAGAACATCTCCATACTGTATATCCAAAATACAAAAACTGACTAGACATATAAATTCAAATAAATGGACCAAAACTCACTATAACCTTCAACTGGTTGCCGATGAAATAAAAATATTTGAGAGTGAATTTATATCCCATTTTTTATATTCATTATAATGTTTATTTTTAAAATTTACTATTTCTTATTATTTACAATTTATTTTTTGGGTTTTCTTTTTTTTATTCTGTCAAATCGATTTTAACATATAGAAATGATATTAATATAATATAATAATGTCTAATATATATGATTATAACCAGGGCCTATGAGAGAGAGTGCGGAGCCCGGAGCCAAATTTTTTTGGGGCCCCTTTTATTAATTAAAAAATATATAGTTAGCGACCATACAATATAAAAAACTAATTTTATTATATTAATGATTTACGGCTTTTGAAATTGCAATTTATCAATTATTTCACTAAGATTTAGGTTTCTTGCAATATCGTTATTAATATGCAGCATTGGCTAATCCATTTAGCCTCTCTTGGTACCATTGTAGATCTCAAGAAATTCTTAATGCGTTTTTGAACTGAAAACGTTCGTTCAGACTCGGCTACAGAAACCGGGATTGTCAAAAATGATTCTTAATACAACTACAAGATTTGGAAAAATTGACTCCAAATTCATTTCAATAATAGATTTAAGCACTTCTTTTGGCGTTTATGATTTGAAGTTGGTTGCGTAAAATGCTTTTAAAAAATATCATTCATCATACAGGTCTGTTGAAATGTCCTCCGAAAATTTAATTTTAATCTTGTCGCACTGATTTTGCAATATGTCTTCATCAATGATATTGAAGGTCCACAGGAATTTAAAATTATCACAAATTTCAATCATTCTTGAAAAGGCGAGTTTGTAATGATTTTTGTAAAACTGAAATGATCTTATTGAATATTTGTTGATAATGTAACTCAACAGCTGCTTCGTCAATAAACTTTCTTTTAATTTCAAATGATGCGTGAATGAAGAATTTTTCAGCATATTCCTTACTATCACTCATCACCTTTTCCCATCGCATTAATTTTATTGAATTAATAAGTACATATATATTCTCGGTCTCGATGTCCAAAGTTGCATCTCTTGCTTCTAACAATAAATTTGTGTTCTGTACTGCTGTCAGTGTAGGGAACCAAATAGAATTCATGACCACCGTTTCATATTGAGATGTGAATTTTAAAAGCGACTTGCATGTATATTTGGATTCTGCAGATTGATTTAGATTCGAATCAACTTCTTTAAAGACCAAATTTATCAGATTCAAAGAAGACAAGATTGGTTTTGCGGCATTAAAACTAGCCATACCATCTGGTTTTTTGATACATTCGTAAGCGACTTGTAGTGCTTCTTTAATATAGCCCAGCGAGATGTAAATGAAGAGAAAAAATTGAAGTGCGTTTGAAATTTCACGCAATAGTCGTTTGATTCAGTATAGCATAATGTAGCATCATTTCCTACCAAATTAAGTGTATGATTGCCACAAGGAGAGAATATTTGGATCGTTTCACTGGAAGAAGAGCGATATCAAATAAACGACTTTTTTGAAACTAAATAATGATCATTATCTAAATCACTCGATGTATTCAAATTTTTTCTTCTGCAACTGTTAAATCTTCATGTTCTTGAACGAATGTATCAAATGAATCGCCATTGACTGAAGCGTTTAATGATTCAAAAAGAATCTTCTTCATTGCTTTGGCTCGCTCTCTTCAAAAATGAGGTGATTTTCGCTGATTTATCGATAGCTTCTTGTCGCTTCTTAATGTCTTTTCGTTTTTTCTGCTTCACTCTTGTGTCTTTTCATCTAAATTAAATATTCATTAAATTATGGGATATATTTCAATCGAAAAAATATTTTTATACCTTTTGTTTACTTCTTTTAGTATTAAAATTTATTGAAATTAATTTTTATCAAATAGAAGCACAAACAATATTAACAAACTTTAATTCAATTTAACACCGACAATTTTAAATTTAAAACTTCAATGAGAAATTTTCGAAATATTTCAAGTCGTTCATTTCATTTTTTTTAGTAGAGAAATTTTAATGAATTTAAAATATTCTTTCGAATTCCACGCTAGTTGAGTTAAAATTAGGGGCCCCAATATCATATCATTAATAAACGTATATTTTTAAAAATATTTTTAAAAATCTCTATTCGTGGATTTTAATAACGATCAAGCAATTTAAATGACGAATTCCCAATCTTAGATCAATCTGATTTATTTAAAAACATGTTAGATTGATATATAAGAGCAAAGAAGTTATATCATTAGTCCATTTTCAAAATTGTTGAATTTTTTAAAAAATTAATTTGTTGTTTCCAAAAAAATTTCTTCAAATAAAATTTTGAAGACTTGGGGCCCGGAGCCAGTGGCCCCTCTGGCCCCGCCTCTCCTAGGGCCTGATTTTAACACCTGCATGTTTTTTATATTTTCTATTTTGATCGGTTGATGCTGATAGTATAAAAAATAATTAATAAATTATATCAGCTGTTTCATGAAAATTGAGATAGCAGGAATTTTTATTATCAATTTATTATAGTTTCAAGAAAATATAGAAATTCATGTTCTATACGCAGAGGTGGCCAAACTGCGGGCTCGCAAGCCACATGCAGCTTCTTCAACATGTTTCATTCCGCTCGTTAGGGCCGCAGAAAATTCATCGGTTTTAAAATTTAATTTTTTTCTGAAATTAGGAACAACTTTGTTTATGAATAACGAAAAACGTTTTTATTATATTAAAAGCATAAATTGCTTTTTTTCAATTTTATTCTTTCAAAACTAAGTTATGCAGACCCACTAATAACATTTAATTTGAATAATTATAATCAAAATTGAATAAAATACTTTAATAACAAATATCCATTTCAAATACATATATTTTCAATCAATACATATATTTGGTTTTGTTTACCAGCCTTTAACTACCAAATTCCTTTTCAAACAAGATTTTCTATTTCTATACACCAATTAATTATTTCATCAATATGACAGAAAACAAGAAAAGAAAATATAAAGTAAATAGAAGCTTTAAATTAATAGGGAGGATAATTATGCGTTTATTGAAAGAAACGGTAAACCAACATGTCTTATTTGCAACCACTCTCTCACTTCAAAGCAAGTACCTTAAAACGGCATCATGAACAGAACCACGGAAGTTTTATCATCACTTATCCCCATAATACCAATATAAGAACTACTAAAATGAATTAGTTAAAATCTGAACTAAGTTCAGAACGGAATTTGTTATCATCATTTACTAATGAGAGTATTTTTGTAGCCTGGTTTGTAGATGGTAATATTATCTAAGACCTTATGCTCTTTGGTGTACTCGCAACACAGATATTTACATTGAAATATCAGTAATCAATGTTTGAACATTTGTAAAATCAATAGAGAAAATGTTAATAAATGTATTAACCTGTCGTTAACGGAAAGCGCTTTCAGAACAAAATCATGGCCGGCTTCATTTATTGTGAAAATCTCGCTGTGAGAAAAATTCCCGAAAACACCAGTTGATGCGGTGACTGACAATGAGCAATTCTGAGTTGACGGGCTTCCAGCCATTATTAGCACCTAGTGTGACGTAATATAATAATAATAATAATAATAATAATAAATATAATAATAATAATAATAATAATAATAATAATAATAATAATAATAATAATAATAATAATAATAATAATAATAATAATAATCAACAATAATAATCAATAATAAAAATCAATAATAATCAATAATAATAATAATCAATAATAATAATCAATAATAATAATCAATAAAGATCAATAAATACCCGATTTAATAAAATTGGTTTCTTGTACATTTTGAATTGCATTTTACACGAAGAAGGACGTTTCCAACGGAAATACGAATGGATAGCCATTCGTATTGTATGAAGGGGTAACCAGTAACAGGAAATCATTGAATAAAACCCGACTAATTCTTTCCCGGATTTTGCTTTATATAGTGTTCCGGAATAGATAAGTTTCCTATGACCAAGAGAATTGGTTGTTGAATTGAAATATAGTTTCTCATTCAGTCCGTCACACTGTACATGATCTTGAATCCATTCGAGCCGCTCAGAATTCTCCTTTTCACGTATTCCTTCATTTACTGCCTCACAGAGACTTCTCGCTGCCGCCACCGCTTCTTCCATGTCACACAAATCCGGATGAACGTCTTCAGTGTTTTTAAGAATCTAATTGATTAATTTTTTATTAATATAATTAACATGTAATCAATATATAATCATTAAATAATCACTATATAATCAAATTATAATCTAAATATATTCGATAATTACGTTTTCTACTATTAATTTATATTTGGTTATCCTCTGCATTGGTTTGAGAAAGTAAGATGACATTGGCATTTTCTTGCATCGCAGGTTTTCTTCACATTGTTGACAGAACTCCTTGAACTTGGCGTTTAGCTGCTTTTTTTTCTCCAATAGCGCAATCGCTTGATTTTGCAAACTGCAAAACCTCACATATACAATGAAATTGGGAAACTAATACAAATGTGAGGGTAATTTAGTCATTATTATTAATTAGAATTACATTGCTGAGAAGGATATCTCCTACACATTGGATCGGCTGTTTGTTCCCGCTGTTGTCCTTCCTGATTTTCAACGCCCTGGGAAATACGAGAATCATATAAAATCTTTATCTTGATTTGAATTTATATTTACAAGGAATATAAGCTTAATAAATTAAATTATATTCTGTAAATTTTTTTTTTAAAAATAAAATCATACATGCTTAGGCTTGATTAAAGATAGTTAAACGTAGAAACTAAAATAAATAACGAGAAATAAAAAGAATTCGCATTTGGGTTTCCGAGCTCTCCTGCATTTCCTCAGGAAGTGAGATGCTGAAATAAATGCTTTCAACCGTTGGGATGGGATTCTCAGACATTCAAATAAAATGAATAATATTCATATATGAAATTTCCGTTAGTAGTAATTTCCCATTTAGTCCTGTCAGTTGTAATTTAATTATAATAATTGTAATATCTAACATAGCATTGGCGTTTTTATAATAATATTAGTTGAAATTAGATAAATTATGCATCAATCGATAGAAAAATTCAATTTCAATATTGAATTGTAATAAAAATATCATATGTCGATTAAAATTAATAACAATTACAAATTAATAATTTCATTAATATTTAATAATTGGTGTATTGTAACAGTTTCAAAAGAAATAGTTGGTGAAATTCGGTAAATTATGAATCAGCCAATAGAGAAAACTCGATATCATAATCTTTCCAATCCTTGTCCAATTACCAAGTACGATTCACTTTTTTATATCAATAATAAATATGACTTACATGTAAAAGTTATAAGATTTAGGAATTAAGTCAGTCCAATTGAGGAAAATGTGCTTTAACTCTTCCGGTGTTAATAAATTCGATTTTTTAATTGGCTCATAAAAGACCTATAAAATGATAAAGTACAATGAAAAATAATTCCGTTCTAATTTACTCTATGGACTTCCTGCAAATCTTCATAGTAAGCCTTTTCAGTTTCAATGAGTTCTCGAATATAAAATTGTCTTCGTTTTTCATCTTCCGTGAGAATCGCATTAAAATTGACGACTCCATCAATATACCCTAGAAATGTGTAAAAATTAATATCAAGTGACTGTCGAAATGGAAAATACATGAAATAGGTCGACCAACGACTGTAGAATAGGCGTTATTGAGCTCGTCTGATGGATTTCGATATGATTGGGAAATGATTTCATCATCTGCTAAACAATTCGGTTGAGGCCGACGGACATAATTGACGGGAAATTAACCAATCATTGATGTTGATATATTGCGTCCTCTCCACCATTCCGGTTCATCTTTGGAAATGATTTCAACTATTGAATTCTTTGTAAAGCTAAGTTCATCAGGATTTTGTGCTGAGTAAGGATACATTGCAATCAATTTGTCACCGGATTGCATTCCATCTTCAATTTTCTGACTTCTTTCTGAGACCGGTAATGATCCAATCATAGTTAAACATCGATCATATCCCGAGGCAGTCATCAAATCATTGGTATGATCGCGGATAAATTGGGTTTCTAAATTCACAATCACAAGTTTCATATATTTTTCATTATTTTTGATTATAAACTGACCTTCTTTGTCAATGCAATATCGAGGCACCCACCCTTCATTGGTAGAACCATTGATCTGAAATTTAATGTTTAAATTCTGTGTAAATTAAAGTCAACTTCAACAGACCGAAAGTTTCACTTTATACCAATCCACATCAGATGTGTCGATAATATTCACTTCTTGTCCGGGAATACAAGATAGTTCATCAATGGAGTGAGCTGAATATGCTCTTACGATCTTGGATTTCGTTAAAGAATTCTGATTCGAATTATTATTGTCTTCACTGTCCGAGCTTTCCGCAAGTGTACAATAGTTTGAATAAGTTGTATTCTCTCCAATTTCCGCTGGCTTAAAAAGTATTTGATAATAATAACAGAAGTTTTCAAATACATTTAAAACAAACCGTATCCAATTCAGGATCAGTTATCCCACTGTCTGTGTCATTCAAATTCCGGCCGATATCGTCGTAAGTCATGGTGGAAGAATTACTGTTTTCCAAACTAAGGGCCGTGTAATAGTCTGATGATATGGTGTTGATAGTTTGTGCATGTTCTAGATCCTGTTATTGTATATGACGATGATGATGATGATGATAATAATAATAATAATAATAATAATAATAATAATAATAATAATAATAATAATAATAATAATAATAATAATAATAATAATGATAATAATAATAATAATAATAATAATAATAATAATAATAATAATAATAATAATAATAATAATAATAATAATAATAATAATAATAATAATAATAATAATAATTGTTTCGACCAGTCAGAGGGGGATTGCCTCTGACTGGCATTTATTTGGCTTTTGTCTATCGCGTCTGTGTGCGCGGTCTGGTTCGACCGAATATTGTTGGTGTGCGCACACAGACGCGAGCAATGGATATGCGATGAATGGTCGTAAGGGTTTTTAATTGTTGTTAATTTTGAATTGATTTATTTGATGTTGTAGAAATTATTGAGTGATTTGTTAAAGTGGAAATTCTAGAATTAGTTTTGTTTGTTTCGATAAATTTTGGTGGCTTTTAAAAAATTGAATCGTTAAGTGGGATTTAAGTTCCTTGGTAAAAATGGCTTCAGGTGTGAAATCTTATGATGTTCCAAACCAAGATCTTATTTCTTATTTCGATGAAACCAGTGAATTCATTGAAAATGGCAGAAAATTTGGTGGAATATCAAGAATTGGTCCAAACGATGCGATTGAGACAATTAAGGAAAAGTCAGTTATATGTCCAAATGATGGATTCAGGAAACAATTAAAGAGATATTTCAACATGAATTGCAGTGATAAAATCAACAAATGCGCAAATACAGTTTCTCAAGCTCTATTTAATTTATCAGCATCTTCAAAAGATCTAGTTCAATTCAAATGTAGAAAGTGTCGATTTTTATTATTCGACAATTCAAGTGTTGTTGAGCACAGTAAGATGAAAGCTTCGAAAGCGATAAATGAAAACACGGTTTGCAATGAGGAAATACTTATCGAAGCTCTTCCTTGGATTGATAGCAGCAATGCAGACGGTGAAATGAAAATGACAGTGTTAAAGAATAAAATTTTGATAATGAGTTATTTGGAACCTAAACATGGTAGCAGAACGTGGTTCCGGCTAGCCAGCCGGAACAAGGTAATAGTTTATTGTATAATGTATTTTTTGTATTTATGTATAAGATTACGTGATTATTTTGTGAATTATTTTATGAATTATAATATGTGTTATATTTTTATTGTTGAAACATTTCCCCTAGGGCCTGCCCTCCCTAACCCCATTAGAGGTGGATTGGCACGGGTATTTGTCAAAATAATAACAGGGAAGACAATTACTCTCGAAGTTGAATCTAGTGACACGATAGAAAATGTTAAAGCGAAAATACAAGATAAAGAGGGTAGTCCACCTGACCAGCAACGATTAATTTGCGCGGGAAAACAATTAGAAGATGAGCGAACATTATCTGATTATAATATTCAAAAGGAGTCTACTTTGCATTTAGTTTTGCGATTGAGGGGTGGAATGCAAATATTCGTGAAGACATTGACTGGAAAAACAATAACTTTGGAAGTAGAATCAAGTGATACTATTGAGAATGTAAAGGCTAAAATTCAAGAAAAAGAAGGGATACCCCCAGGGCGACAAAGACTTAATTTTGCCGGGAAAGTATTAAAAGATGGCTTAACGTTATTAGATTATAACGTTAGGAAAGAAGCCACGGTACATCTGGTTTTGGGTCTGGCAGGGGGAAGTCCAGTATCAGATGCGGAGTTCGAGGCAGGTTACAAGAGACGAACCGGGTGGAAGATTTCGTTAAGGCGTCTACGTAACCGGGCCTTAGAAGATGGATCGGACCCTGGGGAAGATCAAAGGAGAATGGAGGCTTACGAAGATAAGTATGAGGAAGTGATAAACGAATTGGAGGAGCTGAGGAATAATGCTCGGGAGTTTGGGCGGGAGAAAGAAGAAAAGGAAATTGAGGCAGATCTGAAACGGTTAGAAGCGGATTTCAACAGAATCGGTGATCTGGTCCTCACGCAGAAGGAAGAGAGTTTTAGAGTGGAGTCGCGGAAGGGCACAGAAAAATCATTTCGGAGCGAAGAGCCCAATGAGAAACAGAAGTGCATAATGGGTTTGAAACCCTTGCAGCTGCCGATCTTTAATGGAAAGGTAATAGAATATCCTGGATGGAGGGCAATTGTGAGAGCCTGCATCGAGGACACGGATGAGCCGAGTGAGAGAAAGTACTTGTACCTGAGACAGTACTTGGAAGGGAAGCCGCTGCAATTAATTGCCTATATTGGATATGGCTCGCAGGCTTTCGAGGCGGCGATGAAATTACTTGATGAAAGGTATGGGGGACCAGAAAGATCCTATTCCATGATGCTGGATGCGGTGCAGAGGTTCTTCCCAGTGAGGCTCAACGTCTTGGAGGACCTAGAGCGGTTTGAAGAGCTGCTAGGAAACCTCATCCTGAATTTCAAGGATCAGAAGAGGGAAGGCGAGTTGAACAACGGAATGTTGTATCACCAACTGCTGAAGAAGCTGCCAGAGACCATGCTGATTCAGTGGTCACGCCATTGTGATTCGGGAAGAGAGGGAAATGTACAAACGTTAGCCGAGTGGATCAAACAAGAAGCCGATAGGCATCGAAAAGCCTTGAATATATTGTTTGGGGAAAGAACTCCAGGGAGTAGGAAGGATTTGGGGACATTGAAAAAGTTCACAAACTTCATGGAGAGAAAACCAATTGCAAGAAATCAAGCTTCAAGATGTTCGCATTTGGCTCAGAGTTATTTTGCAGTAACGAAAATGTCAAATGACGAGTTACATGCAGTTCGGGGAATTGAGGGCACAAAACTCGACAGGAGTAAGTCATCTAATGAAGAGCAAGGAGCTCAGAGTCATTTAGATGGGCAAACACCCAATTCTGGGGATACTAACGAATTAATTAACGGCATTGCAATCAGACAAAATTTCTTTGAGAATAACGAAATAGAGTCCATAGATGTAATCAATCCTTCCGATTCAAAAAATGATTCAGATATCGAAAATAATGAAGATGAAAATGACGGAAAAATGATTATTCATGATGTAGATAATTCTGAAGAAATGGATTATATTAAAGAATGTGATGAAAAGGATGAAACACATGAAAACAAAAATGCTAGCGAAGATGGAGATAGTGAAAGCAATGAATGTGATAATTTACAATCTAACGATATTATAAATCAAGATGAAATAGAGCAAAATCGAGTCAATGAGAACGAGAATAATTATTCTGAATTTGTAAAAAATAATACTGAACTATTAGACAAAGATTTTGATAAAGGAGACCAAGTTACAGCAGTTGAATTAGAAAATATTGTCAAAAGTCACAATCAAGACGAAAATTTTGAAAGTAAAGTTGATGAAATTGAAGTAGTTGTGTCAGACAAGAATGAAAATCTTAATAGTCATGTAGGCACAGATGTTGTCGACATTAATGTTATCGAAAGACCGAATTCTTTGGTAGAAGATAATTTTCAAAACATGGAAGACTTAGTTAATGTTCAAACGGATTCTGCTTCCTCAGAAAATCATTTAGAAACTGATCGAATTATGCCAGATTCTGAGAGCAATGACAGTGATCTGAGAGTCGATATTGGTAAAGATCATACATCCGACACAGCAAAAGATTCTGAACAAAATACATTCACTCAACCAACGTCTGCTTTAGATGATATCATTGAAGACTATTCACCTGGTTCCCCTTCATTAAATAAAATGCAACAGGGAAAAGTGGGGACTATTGAATTGGCGAAACATGAAGGAAGAAGAATGAAGATATTGTACCTAAGCAGAATGAAAAGTGGCAGGGGCTTGGTCGAGTATGGCGATGGTGGGAGGAGAATCCACCATGATGTATCCAGAAAGGTGCGTGGTGCGGCGGCCTATACCATAGCAAGATGGGTGTGTGAGGGATATTGGAGAGATGCGAACAGAAAGTTTCCCCTGAAGTAATTGGGTGGTTGATCCGCTAGAAGGGATCAAGGAGGGAGGAAATGTTTCGACCAGTCAGAGGGGGATTGCCTCTGACTGGCATTTATTTGGCTTTTGTCTATCGCGTCTGTGTGCGCGGTCTGGCTAGACCGAATATTGTTGGTGTGCGCACACAGACGCGAGCAATGGATATGCGATGCATGGTCGTAAGGGTTTTTAATTGTTGTTAATTTTGAATTGATTTATTTGATGTTGTAGAAATTATTGAGTGATTTGTTAAAGTGGAAATTCTAGAATTAGTTTTGTTTGTTTCGATAAATTTTGGTGGCTTTTAAAAAATTGAATCGTTAAGTGGGATTTAAGTTCCTTGGTAAAAATGGCTTCAGGTGTGAAATCTTATGATGTTCCAAACCAAGATCTTATTTCTTATTTCGATGAAACCAGTGAATTCATTGAAAATGGCAGAAAATTTGGTGGAATATCAAGAATTGGTCCAAACGATGCGATTGAGACAATTAAGGAAAAGTCAGTTATATGTCCAAATGATGGATTCAGGAAACAATTAAAGAGATATTTCAACATGAATTGCAGTGATAAAATCAACAAATGCGCAAATACAGTTTCTCAAGCTCTATTTAATTTATCAGCATCTTCAAAAGATCTAGTTCAATTCAAATGTAGAAAGTGTCGATTTTTATTATTCGACAATTCAAGTGTTGTTGAGCACAGTAAGATGAAAGCTTCGAAAGCGATAAATGAAAACACGGTTTGCAATGAGGAAATACTTATCGAAGCTCTTCCTTGGATTGATAGCAGCAATGCAGACGGTGAAATGAAAATGACAGTGTTAAAGAAAAAATTTTGATAATGAGTTATTTAGAACCTAAACCGTATCCAATTCAGGATCAGTTATCCCACTGTCTGTGTCATTCAAATTCCGGCCGATATCGTCGTAAGTCATGGTGGAAGAATTACTGTTTTCCAAACTAAGGGCCGTGTAATAGTCTGATGATATGGTGTTGATAGTTTGTGCATGTTCTAGATCCTGTTATTGTATATGACGATGATGATGATGATGATGATGATGATAATAATAATAATAATAATAATAATAATAATAATAATAATAATAATAATAATAATAATAATAATAATAATAATAGTAATAATAATAATAATAATAGTAATAATAAAAATCAAAATTATATAATAATAATAATAAATAATAATAATATACAAAGTCTAATGCTAGATTTTTCATAAATAAAATTGTCCCAGCTTCTGTCATAGTCAATAGAAATAAAGAAAAATTGAAAATAAATTTCAGTCAATTCAAACTCAGAAATAGTCAGATGAAAAATTCTGTTTTACTTGTTTTGTAAGTTTTCTGACATAATGAGATGGAAACATTCCGTTCTCCCTCGCACCTCTGATATGACCCTTCCACCAATGAGTACTCGTGTCGACTATCTGAATGATATCACCGGGGCGCATGGTTAAATCACCAGGCACAGTGGATTCATATGGGTACAACGCTAGACAATATTCCCCACTGCTATTTGAATGCGTTGTACTGGTATTTGGACTGATTGGAGCACCGAATATGTCATTGCTTGCCGCGAAATTTAGATTGGAACTGATGAAACTTGTGTTATTGTTATTGCTACTCATCAAATGTCTAACTATTTCATTGTGCTCTCAGTAGAAAGCAGAGTTTCATTTGAATAATCAACAGCTTGAACGTAAATCCGAGGAAACCATCCAACACTATAGATATCCCCATCGTCTTCAGTATGAGTACACATTTCTCCCTTCCACCAGTCTCCTGGCTTTTCCTCAATCACTCGGATTCGTTGTCCAACATTGAAACTTAGCTGATCTGGAGTTTCGTCTTCGGCGTCCATTATCCATGGAAATATAGCTTCGACCCAAACATTATTAGGAGCTCTGGAACAAAATAAAACGTCCATCATTTTATTATCAATCTTTTGCACTCAATACATTTTTACTTTATAGAATCCGTAACTAGCGTAATTCCTTAAATTTCTTAGCTTACTGTAACCGTTGTAGAAAATCTACACTTTGATATTTTTGAAAATGTAACAGAAAACATTTTTGTTATAAATCCGAAAATAATTTTACCTTATTAATAATAGAAATTTAGAATATTAGAACATTTTATCTATTCTATATAAATGAATTTCAAAAACAAATTTTAAGCATTGTTCGCGTTCCACCGGGGGCAGATGATTAATAACCACTGACCCTCATCATTGAGTGATCGGTTGGTCAGTTCAATGGTAACCTGATCTTGACAATTATGCCATGTTCGATCCTCACTGATATTTGAGGTCACTCAAACCTCTCGTTTATATAGTTTCCGGAATTTCACTGAAAATCGATAAAAACGAGAGTGCAGGTTGCACATAAATATTTACACAAGTGCTTTCCAAGCTCTAAATATGAATGGTTTTAAAGAAAACCGAAGGAAGTATACGCGATCAAAGTCCTGGACACAGTCAATTGACAAATAGTAAAATAGTGAACATATATGTGCTATAGATAGTCAACACCGATTTAACTAGCACGCAAATATTAATTATTACCATAAATCAGAAAAAATATCATTTGAAAATTTTTCATGAAATGTCAGAACTGGATTCAGAGTTTCAAATGATGACGATTATTATAAAGGGAGGTTTCTATTCATATTTATTTAACATGGGAATGATAGATAATAGATTATTATGGGGAAATTATCCCTTCTGGATCTACATTTCAATTTGGAGCTTGATTTTTATCTATGAACATTGAGTCCTATATGCCATTATTTTAATGTGTAAGATCTTTGACTGTGGATATTCATGGTTAGTCGAATATTTACAGTCATCCAAATAGTTTGTCCTTGTATGAATTATGGTGTTGGATCTTGACCATTTTCCAGTAGATGGATAAGGACCCCTACCTCACATACCATCTCCCGCCTGAGGATTTTCCTCCTAAAATTCCTAGTATTTTTATATAGGTCACATCAAAATTTTATGTAGGTCGAATCGACTTTAAGAGTAATTTATTAAAGATTTATTTCGAAGATTCTAACATTTAGATCTTCGTGAAATACAGAAACAGAAAAAGAAGATAAGAAACATAACTGATAGCATTGAAAGAAAATGATGATAAATGTATTCAAAGAAATAAATTTTACATTGAAACAAGAAAACTAATCGGAACTCTTCATCTCAGCTCATATAAAATAGGCAATCCAAATTTGTATTCCACATCAAGGAAAATTCATGGACCATTGGAATCACTGGAATAAAATAAGTGATGGAAAATTTATAGAAATTGATAATTGTTTTCAGATAAAGACAAAAATGTGATTGTTATTGAATATATTGTATGGTAAATTGAGCGTATGGGGATTGTTGTTGTTGCTATCAAATGTATCTCTAATGGCTACATTCTGGGCCAAATTGCCCCATAGTCACAATAGGCAATCTACCTTCTTTAACCTCTTTCTTCTCCCGCTTTTATGAGCTTGATTCATGTTTCCTTCTATATCCGTTTGGCATCTTTTATCTTTCAAACAACCTAAACTAAATATACTTATTTTGTTTAACTAAACTATTTATATTCTTTGATACTTACTTTAATACCTTCAGTTCTGTAAAAGATATTTTATTTTCACTTTCATTATACTCAAGCGCTTTATTTTATTATTTATAAATGAATAACAAATTGTAATTCTCATATTGTAATTCTCATAATTTTTTACATTGCGTGTTTGTGCACACTTTTGGTTTCATAAAACAAGAAAACCTAACAACGATAAAAAAGGATTTTTTACCATTAAAAAGAAGTTGATTAAAATGACCTTTCTTAACACAGTGTTATCATGACGAGGGATGGAATGGTTTTCATGTTTTCCCATTGTTTTCTACGCACATCGCTTTTTAAAATCCCTAGTAAGCCTTTATAATAATCTGACTTCACAGTTGTATTCCTGGGCACAATTCCATAAAGGTCGACAAAGGTAATAAATATACCTGGAAGTTGGATTTTGATTGATGCCTTACCTTTGGAAGAGGAGAAAAGAAGGATGTCCGTTGAGAACTTTAGATTTTGGTTTTAATATCAAGATTCATTTCTTACAAAACATGAATCGCGCAACTCAAACAAAATTGATGACCTTGGTTCGTTTTGTAAGACTGTCAAAACGCGTAAAACAAATTCAGCACTCACTATAGATATCTGTTGATATAATGCTCTGAACACAACCACAAAAATTTCATTAAAAGAAACTTACTTATTTGGCTGTTCTAGGCATATGAAAAGAGAATGTTTCTATGTCATATTTTGTCTTATGTCTACGTAATACAATACAATACACAGCAAATTAATCAGCTGTTGTAATTTTCTAGACTTCCTTTCATAATTATCGGATCCCTTTGACTTATAAGGAAATCTGCGTTAGATTGCAATGTAATTTATGTTGCTATCAAGGTAAGTTGCAATTCTCATTTAATACATTTATATTCTGTAGCAGATCAGAGTTCAGACCAGTGGAAACCCTTAAATCTCATTAAAACAAAAAGAAATAATAAAACATTTCATAAATAAATTGGCATTGATTCAAAATATTAGTACGATAATATAAATAATAAATATATAGAAATCAAAATGGGAAATTGCAATTAAATAATCAGTTAATTAATGATATTAATGGGATTTCAAGTGCTCAGACATACACGTAAACATACAAATATATATATATATATATATATATATATATATATATATATATAAAATAATAATAATGCCCATATGGTTTTGTCTGTAACCTGTCCCTAATTTACGATTACCCCCAATCACATTTCATGAGGACACCATGTTTGACAGCTTATTGCACTTAATTTATAAAATGAATCTAATGTATTGATTTTACAGAGGGTTTTTATTATTATTATTATTATTATTATTATTATTATTATTATTATTATTATTATTATTATTATTATTATTATTATTATTATTATTATTATTATTATTATTATTATTATTATTATTAGTATTATTATTATTATTATTATTATTATTATTATTATTATTATTATTATTATTATTATTAATATTATTATTATCAATTATTTCAACAAAAGTAGTGCACAACTAGTAAAATCAAGATTGGTGTAACGCAAAAATAACTTTTTAATAGTTGCTTAAGTAATCATTTTTTGCTACTGCTTTTCAAGAATTAAGTAAAGAATTAAATCAAGAATTAAGTAAACCATTTAATATTCTTTTAGACAATGTTAGATTTATTTGTATCATTTTAAGGTATTTATTTAGATAAAGATAAATATAGATACATGTGCATTCAACTAAAACATTTTCACGCCCTATTTGTAATAGGATATATTATGGATTTCAAAAGGAAAATGAAATAAAAATTGTATTGATAAAGAAAATCAAATTTCACTTTTTAATAGTAGCTCCATCAGGGAGAGTTTGATCAAAAACATTCTGCTATTTGTCAGTACTTGTTTCCGAATCAGGTGTCAGCACCAATTCGTCCGATTGTATGGGGTCCAACTTTTTCACATACATATCGGGGAAAAGCCCGAAAAACTGGTTTATTTTTAGGCGACCACATAACCAACCTGCTGGAGTGTTTACCGGAGAAGGATTTCGTACCTAGAATTGGTTCATTAATTATTTATATATTGATATTTAATTCATAACATTTGATACACCTGTAATATAGCAATGAACCAATTCATAAAGCATAACGACTTTATCAGTAAATTTTTTATTTTTTCTGCATTTTCCATCTGTTTCTGTTTTCTTTGAAAATTTCATTTTTTTTCATTAAGACTATAGATCAAATTATTTTTTGCTTAAAATTTGAGTTACATACGGGAATAAAATTGATTTGCGGTTCTAATGGAAATAAATGAAATGTTAAAAGATAATGGTTTTAATTGTTTAAGTTTGGAGATACAAAATATGAATGCAGAAAGAAAAGATGAACGTTAAGGATATGACTTATTACAACCTCATGTTTTTGTACCGCAGTTCGACGAACTTTTACTTAAAAATACCGTAACGAACCGTTATTTTAAAATATGATTTCAATATTTGTGATGAAATAAACGCTAAAACACTATTTACAATCCATGACAAAAATGCACTGCACATCAGACAAATTGAGAAATATATTTATTAGTCAATATAAATCCACAGTAGATGGATGTGCCCCATCCATTTCTAGAAAATAGTTAGGTCGACCCAAAATTTTATGTAGGCCACGAAAATATATGGTGTGTATGTACAAAAAGTGCTTAGTTTCAATGGAAATGAGCTCCAAAGTCTCTAAATTAAAATGTAGGTCACGCCATAATATAACACATTCTAAATTATAGAATTAAATTTATATCCTTTAATACATGACGTGACATAATATAACAACTTTCATAAATTATCAAACATAGATAAACTTATATTATAGAAATAAATTCTTAATAAATTCCTTAACACATTGGGAAACAATGAACGAAATCATAAGAAATAAATATGTAGGTCAACGAAAAATACTTAGAACTTTTTAAAAATATGTAATTCAACTCACTGAGTTAGAAAATCTTTGAAAAATATATAGGTCAACTTATTGATTTTTTACGACATTTTTCTGTTTTATATAAGTTAAAGTACTTGGAAATTTTTTTTAAATATGTAGGTCACATCACGTTAATATAAAAAATTATTTTATTATAGGAAATCAACGGAATATTCTTATTAAATATACTAGGATATTTACAGGAAAAATCTTCCCAACTCAAAAAATTTACAAAATAAATTTCCCTAAAAATTAAAAAAATTAAAAAGATAATTTTCCAACTCAAAATTTTGATATCATTTTATGACAAAATCTTTATATCAAGATTTCACCAGAAACCATGATGATGTACATTTATACAAATACAAAGATTAAAATTATCGCGGTAGTTTATAAATTCATATTAAAAATTGAATAATAAATTTTGTAAAATATATTAAACAAATCATTTCCATTAAAATCTAATCACAGAATCAAACAGGTTAGTAAATAATTCATCCAGACCATTTTGATCCTTTCGAACTACTTCATATCACTGTCAAAATCTTCAAGTTCATCGTTTCCTAAATAATACCAAAATGCAAGACTGGTATTTTTCCTAACCCAAAATAGCTTGTCATCATTATTTGACAAGCCGATTTTCATATTTTTAAATGAGTATAATTTATAATTACACGTCCTCATCCTAGATTGTGATACTGAAAATATCTCGTTCAAGATATAACAATCAAGATATGATTGATGATTAATAATAATTTAACTCCTTTCGCTTTCATATTAGCCTTAGCGCATAAGAGGCTATAACATTTTAGTCTCAAGAAAGCCCACTCTTTATATCAAAGCTACTTACCTTCATCTTTGATTTTACTGATAACAGAGTCAAGTTTTCTCGGTTATAAAGGATGTTCAGAATTATAATTGGACAAGTCAAGAAGATTGTCTCTAATCATCGTCGGTAATAATTTATCTAATTTACAGTTCTTAATTTGTAAAAAGAAAGAGTCGGTATCTCCGACAAAACAATATTTATTTTATAATTAAACTCACGCCTATACATGTTCGGTCCAATATATTGAAGTTGGTAAATGCGCAGTTTAGACAGAGCTAGTACTGACTGTCCAATATAGCTTGACCTATCTAAACAATTACATAATCTCAAATTTACAAGCCTTTTAAAATTTTTCGCTGATTTACCGTATAAGCTAAATAAATATCTATACAATTCACTTAATGATTCTGAGCGTAACTGAGTCTTTTTTGTTAATATATCATTTAAAATTTGGTGCTTGCTTAAATTTAATGGCACGATGAACATTTACATTTGGAATTGCGAATAATTATTTATCCTAGACATTATATCAATAATTTTTGCATTGACAGTTTATCAATGATTATGTCGATCATGTGCAGTTAATATTGATATTAGATAATATACACTATCCAGTGGGTAGTAATATATAACTATTATTTGATAATTATATTTTATATTTTTAAAATTATAATCTTATTTATAATAACTAGCCACACTGAATTTATTGAGTGGTCATAGTTACAATTTATTCACAAAGCATAATGCAGATATTTTTTCTGTGATTTAGCTAATTTGCAATTGACGTGATTTCCAGTGTAGCAGGTAAAGTATGCAATAGAGTTGAATCAGCAATATTGTATACTTACCTGGCGCGAAGAGAAATCTTCGCGTCTCCTGCATAGGACTGATGAGAGCCAAAAGCTCGAAACTAGTCTACTATTGGGATTTGCACTGGGTATCACAAAGCTTGTAATGTTTATATAATAAGAATTAACTATTTTTTTAGAACTGAGAATTTTGAAAAAATGTAATTAATAAAATCTTTTTATCCTAATTTGCATAGATTTTATGTAAATCACTTGAAAAATCAAAAAAAAACTCGACAATGATCTGAAAATCAATGTATTATTATTGAAAGATTTTTAAATTTTGTTTTAAAAGACACGCCAAAAATTTCAAAATACCTTTAAATTAATTCAACTATCAATTATCATCAAAAATAAGATCATTTTCGTGGATTTAACCAAATTTCTATTATCACTTAATTCACTACATTGGCTATAGCATCTATTCTCAAACCATGGGTCGCGACCCGCATGTGGGTCGTGGAAACTTCCCAGGTGAGTCGCAAGGATGCTATTTGTAAAAAAATGAAACAAACTACGTCACAAACTTTTTAATCTGCTACAAACAAAACGAGATTATTAGTTTACTAGTGTTAATTTGCGATTTGCTCCATATACGTTTAATGGGAAAATATTTTAGTCGGAGTTGGTAAATATAAAGTTGATTGCAAAAGAAGGAAAAAATTTTGTATTGGGTAGCCAAGTTTCTGGTTTCTGGCTAGTGGGTCCCTATTTAAAACAGTTTGAGGACCCCTGGGCTATAGTATATATTATTTCTAATTAAACTTTAATATTACTTGGTATATACCATTCCCCAATAATTATCAAAGTTTTTATGTAGACCTTATTTAAATTTTTTGACCCCTTAAAAATCTGCTATATCCCAGAATAAGTGTTTCCCTAACCAGAATGTTTTTCCAATGTATGTGGCATTGTCCCGATTACAAGTAAATATTTACACTAGATCAGAAACTAATCTTATCTGGGTTTCAGATTTGTTCCTTCACATATATATTAATAATTTTAAGGATTTTAAAACTATATTATACAAATTAGAATTCCTTATAAATATCCTCTAAATAAGGAATTACCAAGACATGTGCCCAGTAAGCGTTACTTACATACTTTCATCAACACTTGAATTTCAATTTAAATTATTTACCCTATGGAAACTCTAAAGTCTATTAATGGTTTTCTTAGATAATTTATCTACGAGGAACTTTGGATAACTATTTCGATTAAAAAGGAAAACAAGATTAAATAAACTTATATCAGCTTTCTCAGTACCAATGATCTATATCAAATCTTTAAATATGAATCTTTAATAATTTTGAGATCTTAAAAATTGTTAAATATGCTTATGAATAAACCTCAGATTCCAAATTGTTTAGCGTCTGATGTAGTGTATAAATTTAAATCTTTCCGATGGAGTTCAGAAATGTAGTCAGTTGAAAGGTTTTATTGAGAAATGGTATTATGATATGCATTATTGGTGATTAAATCACAATTTCCTATAATAAATATCTAATTAGCAACGAATTTATTGAGATTATTCAATTAATTCATTAATAATTATTTATTGTATTATTATTGATTTCCATAAATAATATTTGATATTGGTAATAATTAGGATAATTTTATTGAAATATATTTCGATTATTGAGCATTTTCGTTTATCTTCTAATATATAAAAATAAAAATATGTGTTTTTGTATGTTCGGAAATATAAACTTCAAATTATGGGTAAAAGGTAGACAAATGCATTCAATGTTTCAAGTTAAAAACGTAAAAGACCGAATGAACTTATAATTCGTTCTGAAAAAATGTTAAAATTTTTATCCAAAAAAGTAACATGAAAATTCGCTCTTTTAGAAAATTTTAGAACGTTTATTATTTTTTTCATTTTCTCTTTTTTGTCTCTGGTACGGCATATCTGGATGGGTATGATACGGCTGGATGGGGTGTGGTAAGATGGAATTGTGATTTCTGTACAAAAATGAAGAATATGAAGAGGTTTTCATGTAATTATCTTTTTCTTTGTTAGTTTAACATCACTACATGGAGACGTTTGAATATTACTTTTACCTTCCAAATAGCCCTGGGCAGCGCCGGATAGCTCAACTAGTATAATATATAAATAAAAATAAATCAGAAATAATATGGGGGGGTCTCGTTAAACAAATCCAACTTATGATAATTTTATAAATCTAAAAGTAATAATTGTAACGTTTAGCTACTGACAACTATAAGTATATTGTAATGTTGAACATTTACCAGTATGATATCTCCAGCTTCGAATGTCAACTCATCGGTCTGTCTACCAGAGAACTTGTAAAGCGCTTGATAGGGCTCAAGGTCGAACCCAGCGGATAATTTGTGACCATTTGTCTGAGGAAAATCGAATAATGGTTTGTCATCACTGAAAATAGTAAAAATAAACGAAATGGCACAAAATGATTGATTGTGCAAATGCATTTATGGACTGATTATTGGATTAGATGCAATATAGTATTGTGGGAGAAATACGATGCCGTGTGGTTAGCGAGAAATATAGGATGAAATGACGAATGACAACAGATAGCCGCCACTAATGCTGACTAATGAGACAATTTCTACCCATTAGTGTCTGAAGTTATACTTGCCAGTCGTTCAATAATAATTGTAATAATAAGTAGAAAGTATTCATCATAAATTCCCATTAATGCGGTGAGAGTTAACAACTAATTAACAACCAGAAAATCTTGAAATTTCGTTTGAATCAACTCAATTAAATAGCTTTAGCAAACCACTCTACGGCATTTCTACTCACAAATTGTCAGCAGTACAACTAATCATTCCATCCCTCATATAACAAATTTCCTAATATATATTTCATATTGATTGAAAAAATATATTTAATAATTGATTAAGTATTAAAATTTAATTAAAATCGATAATTATTAAAAAATTAATAATTTCGTAATAAATCATTATGCGTTTAGTAGAAACTATTATTTACATTATAAATTAATATTATTTTTTTCGGAGTAGTCACCAAATTATGTCAAACCCCATTACAAACAATTAATTATCGCCTGATTGAGCCTACCACGAAATAACAGAACGAGTACTAGAAGAATGGTTCAAAAAGTTCTGCACGTGACGGACCGGCGCTAAGTTTTTGTTGAGGATCGCGTACCGCTAACTTAAAAAACTAACGGTAATAACAGCGCCATATATGAGAATACCATAAGATTATAATAACGATTTATTTCAATATCTCTGACAACATTTAATTTATCTTCTAATTTTTTAATTTCAAACTTTTTCATTATTACACTGGTCTACAAAAAAATATTTTGGTCTGGTGTCAAAGATTTGTCAACTGATTTATAGAAATTTGGCAAAGCTGAATCCAAGAATGACATTGATTTTTCTGTATCAGTTGATGTTTTTCTGCTAACTCGATTTTAAAAAAATCATTAGATAGTCAGAAATCAGACATCTGATTTCAACAAGAACTTTGTTTTTCTTAACATATTATATCAAAAAGTTACAAAAACTGATGTTTTTCAGTATCATTGTTACAAGGTCATGACTTGAACTGGTGTTTCTTGGTACTCCTTGAGAAATTAGTAGCAGGGACGTTTCTTTTCAAGGTACAATAGTAATCTGCCATCATTAATATGAAGTGTTTTCAGCTCAGAATTAAATATTTCAATGATTTATTAAGATAATTTTAAATGATAAATAATTGACTATTAAAATAACTTTTAAAATAATTTTTAAATTGAAAAATTGAAAAATTAAACAAGCTTTTTATTAGTAAATAATTTTTAAATAAATATATTTTAAATATCGAAATTTTAATAAATGATTTTGAAAATATTTTATTCAACGCTGAAAATTTGTTTGAAAATTATACAATATTTCATTAAATAAATACTTGGAATTATGACGTTAACTTTTGAACCAGATTTAAAAAATAATTTAGAATATGTTAGCAGCTTCAAATAATTACTGCATCCCAACACCCTTGATACCTTGTCTCCATCTCTTTCAGGTCTTGATGGAACATTTTTATTTGTTCGTTACTTATTGATCCAAGACCTCACTAAACAAAACCAATGTGATTTTTCTATTCACACATGAAAATTGTCCTAAATCAACTGAAAAAACTTAGACACCAAATTTACTGTAGACCAGTGTTACTCAACCTAAAACGTACTACGGACCAAAAATCTATCTATTCTTTGTACGCGGACCAATTTTATATTTGTAATACGCTTACGTAGACCAATTTTATTTTTTGTGACCCAATATTATTCAATGTAGATTAAAAAAGAAGCAACAAAAAACCTAACAATGAAAACGATGTAAAACTGAACATTATTCCTAATATATTTATTTTTTAGTCATTTTTCATGCTTTTTAATGATATTTTATTGATTTTCAAATTGACGAAATAAGAATAATAAAAATTCTATGCAACACAATTTTTTTTGAAAAAGACAAATCCTGAATTTCATGTTACATAGAAAATATATTCTTATTATTAATATTATTAAAATAATTAATAGACAATATAATAATCCTTTGCTGCAAGTTTTTAAGTTTATTTAAAACAAAAAATAAGAAATACTACTACTACTACTACTACTACTACTAATACTAATACTAATACTAATACTAATACTAATAATAATAATAATATTAATAATAATAATAATAATAATAATAATAATAATAATATTAATAATAATAATAATAATAATAATAACAATAATAATAATAATAATAATAATAATAATAAAACAATAAAATGATAATTTAAGCCTTTTGCTGCAAATAATGTATTTAATGAAAAAATTTTCGACTATAAGATTATTATTATTTCAACTAGAGTTTTACTAATACTATCATTAATAATGCCATTTTGATATTATTATTCTATCAACGGAAGATACAAAGTTTATAAATTATTAATATTGACATAAAATATTAATAGTTTGCGTTAAATTAATGACAGCTGATTCGGAATGTTGTGGAAACAGGCGAACGAATGTAGATATTTATTCAGCGCTAGTTGCATGATTTTCTATGAAAAAATCCGATGTCGTCAAAATGCATTATGAAACCAGATTATTAAATGGAAATATTTGTAGAAATCAATTTAATGCTTCAATTATTTTTAAAATATCTGTAATTCCTCCAAATTAATTAGGACTTACTCAAGTTCATCTAAGATAGAAAAAGTTGGTAAAGAAAATTAGCTTTTGTTCATTCATTTGAATCCTTCTCTTAATCAAGGCCTTTTTAATATGCTTGTTTTATTATTCTAATGATATTTAGCTCTTTCCACTTCTTTTATTTAGTATTGTTTCTATGTGAATCAATGACAAGTACCGACGGCGCCGAGTCCTATCAAAATTAATCGGAATTTTATAACGACATTTTTTAAAGAAGTCATTGGAAACTCAAAAAGAACTTGAAATGCTTATTCTGAAAGTATTAAATATTAAGATTTAATTTCAATTGAGTGTTAACAATCTTCAAACGTACTATATCGATGGCTTAAAATATATTTGACACCCAGGCAAACATAGGGATAAATATCTTTGGTGGAAACCGTAGATAAGAATGGTTAAAACCAAAAAAATATTGACACAAAATAAATGAAACCGATCAACATATAATGAAATATTTTATGAATTACATACAATGAAATGTCATTATAATGAATGAAGATGGAACTGAACATCCGGCACAAAGGTTTATGTATGTACATATTAAATAAAAATAATAAAATTTATTAAATAACTAAAAAAATATAATAATAATAATAATAATAATGATAATAATAATAATAATAATAATAATAATAATAATAATAATAATAATAATAATAATAATAATAATAATAATAATAATAATAATAATAATAATAATAATAATAATAATAATAATAATAATAATAATAATAATAATAATTAATAAAAAATAATTATAAATATATAACATTTAATTATAGTTATCTTTATATTTTAAGAACCTTTTTCAATTTTCACCACTGATTTCTTTTCACTGATTTCAATTGACATTGTATTTATTAAAAAGCTTGACTATGAATCAGTAAATATGAATCTTTATATTTATTTATATATTTATATTAATATGATATTTATGAGAAACGTACCATATTTGAGCTAAAATTGAGTTGGATAATCCTGATTGCAACAAAACAGCTTTTGCTTCGTCTCCTGACAAAAAACCTTTCTTGTTTCGGTCTTGCTGATTGAACTGAAGTCGATAACGAGGCCTGACAGCCTGCATAATTACCCAGTCGGTTTGAGGACTAGTTCTTTTTGGAAGCGGCGGAAAATTCGACTGAAGATCTTGAGGAATAGGTGGTTTTTCTCGAAAAGACTGCCTATCAGCTTTATCTTTTGCCATAACTTCATTGTAACTAGGAACTGGATTGAAATTTATATTAAGGCAATTCAGTCATATTTCGTATTTATACTTGAAAATTTCGTTTGCACCCAGGTCTGAAAATGGAAAACTGTCTGGCGGAACAAGCATTTCCTTGGGCAAGGTATTAGGCAGTTCAATGCCTTCTAATTTTTTCTTTATTAAATGCATTGCTATTGAGAATTCATGCAAAGACATGCGACCGTCTTGGTCAACATCTGCAAGGGACCTGTAAATAACATCCGTTATTGAACATTATTTCAAAGTCGTTGTAAAAATTTTCCGAGTTTTAATTACGAAGGGAAATCTATCAAATAATAAATTATTTACAATAAGAATGAACATCTTTAGGGAATATTTTAAGTGACAGACCATAATTCTATTGCCAATTCCTACATGTTAGATACACCTTGTTCAACAGGGGCGAATCTTCTCATTTGAGAATGTTGTAATCCTACAAAATACCATGTGTTACATGAAGTGTGGATTTAAGTGTCATGCTAGTATGTAAAAGAACACATAGACAGTTACAGCTTTGCGAGTTATTTGTTAGACCACGATGTACTTCTTTCGGAATAAGGCTATACATTGAATATCAGGTCTGCAGTGTTATATCAAGCTGGCACAGTGAAAGCGAATAACAATAGTATTATGCAATTTTGCGTATTTACAAATAGAAGTTGAATATCATATCTAATAATACAAATGATCTTCTCGAATTACACAAAGACGAATTACGGAATGAAGCCTTTTTAGAAATGGGTGAGATTATTAAAGCTGAATACGAAAAAATGATGTTCGTTCTTTTATTATTAAAACTTTTACAGAGAAGTTAAACTAATCTGTTCGACTCAAGTAATAATAATTGTGAGATAAATTTGTGAAGAAAGGAAAGAAAATGATCCTGTGGATAAATTTCTAATTTATGAAAAAGAGAGCAAGGCGTTTATACACCGTAATAATCTAAATTAAAATCCCTAATGGAGTAATAAGCTTTGTAGAATTTATTGGGAAAAACGTTGATGAATTTGAAAGTTAGATTGATAGCCAAATGAAGATGAATAAAATTCTCGTGGAATTTTCAAATAAGTGGAACCAATATTCTTTTTCTTAAGAATTACAAAGATTTCATTAAATTAATGAAAGTAATCTGGGAGTTAATCTAATTAATGAAAAGAAAGAGGATTTAAATTAATGGATTTTAAAATATGGATAGAACAACCATCTAGTTCATGGAAGGGGAATTCAACTAAGAAGGCTAATTTATGACCAGTTTTGAACTTTGTATATGACAACGAATAAAGATTGAACAGAAAATATATATAAGAACAGAAAATGTATCACGATTACAAAAATTCGGAAATCGGCAACATGGACCAAGCGCAAATGATTCCTCATTTGATTATAAACATTAATGTTACTGGATTTGATGACATCTCCCGTACAAATAATGTAACGCAAAATACTTATTTTACTGTTGATTTATTATACTTAGCAAAGGGTAGAAAATTCTACTGCCTATCCTTTTTATAAAGAATTTAATGACGTATAACATTAAATTTCCAGTGGACATAATTCCCAAAGTTTTTATAGATTAATTTGTTAACAAAACATAATCTTAAAAATGATTGTAAAGTCAAGACCTGGAGACGACACATAGAAGGAAGCCGTCTTTCTAGTATGGAATTTGTTTCGCGGACATATAGTGGACAGTGTGAAAGGGGAGAAAAAGAAATTAACACATGTTTGACTGTTATCACCACATTGCTGACATATAT
The DNA here is from genome assembly GCA_959609185.1 of Schmidtea polychroa. NCBI lineage: Eukaryota > Metazoa > Platyhelminthes > Tricladida > Dugesiidae > Schmidtea > Schmidtea polychroa. The sequence goes on along the minus strand of CAUHTR010000563.1, from coordinate 13,714 downwards.
CCTCGAAGCTTTTGATATATCCTTTAATAAACCATTCAACGTTTGTTGCTGTGAGATGTGGCCAAAATAAAGACGCTTTGACACTGCTAAAAATTACTAAATGCGGCAAATTTATTAATCCTGAGATTTAACTTTTTGTCAAATGAATTCATAATGCTTTGCAATCAATTCCTACTAATATATAGTGCAAAGATCATTTTGGAAGTGTGGCACAAGTAATACTATGGTGAGCAAAGAAAATAATTACCCATTTGAAGAAATGGCAAGAGTAACGATTAGAGTTGAGCTGTGAATTCAGATGTTGAAATTCATAAAAATGTAATTTCGAAAGAGTTTAATATTAACAATTTATTTATTGGAAAGGACATTAACACTTCGCAACAGTAGTATATGCAATTATAATTACTTTTAGTTTTCCAGAGTCGGTTCATACATGGGTAAATTATATAGACGATAATATATGGGAACTATATTATTTTATTAATTATACCATGTCTTCACTAGCATAATTACATGTATTTTTGAAGGGATCTCACATTATTAATATCAGGAGTTCTTAATATAAATTAAAAGGAGTTTGTAAATAAACTTAATAGTAATGTTAACTGTGCCTATTCATATAAACTGGTGAAATTATCCTAGGAAATTTCATTCTGACATACTATTAATTAACTGAATGTGGACTAGAAATGAATCGCAAAGACATATTGGATTGAGTTTAATGTGTCTCGAGACAAGAATATATAAGGAGATTTGTTGTGGGCATAACCTGTAACCGGGGCAAGATACTGATTGTAGCAGATGGTCAAATATTTATTAGGCTCGCAATTTCTAATTATCCAGTTCGGGAACATTTGGAAAGAAAATTACTTGCAATTTTTGGAAGATTTGGTCTGGTTAATAGTAAGAAATTTCTTTTGAAAGTATAATTTCATAGTTTAAATGCGCCTATGTCGGTTTGTAATATAGTTTGTTTCGAATATTTCTTTAAGTAAAAAGTAGACCATTTCTTTTGAATTTTGATTTATTAGTTTAAAAGTTATTAATTATATAAAATAAATTTTAGTAATAGCAGTTAATGATAATATTATCAGTAAATATAGGCGTCAGAACATTAAGAACATCAGTCTGCTATAAGTAAACAATTTCGACGTAAGTAGCATATAATGAGGACTCCAGGACACTTTCAAGGTCATGGAATATCAAGATCAAATATAGGTCAATTGAATCATTTATTTATTTATTTTTTTTTTTTTTTTAAATTAACATTTTATTTAATTACTTCTTTTTAATTTTTTCTTTTTAATTTTATTAATTAATTAATTTATGATGTTATATTTTAATTACTTACTTTAGTTAATTTTTAATTTATTACATTTAATTAATTTATTAGTTTATTAATATTTTATTTTAATTACTTACGCTATTTAATTATTATTATTATTATTATTATTATTTTTTATTTTATTTATTTATTTTTTTTTTTTTTTTAATTAATTTATTTTTTATTTTTATTTAATTACTTCTATTTATTTTTTTTTCTTTTTAATTTTCTTAATTAATTTTTTTTATTATGTTTTTATTTTAGTATTATTTTATTTATTTATTATTATTATTATTATTATTATTTTTTTTTTTTTTTTAATTTTACATTTACATTATATTCTAACAAGAGGTAAATTATAACAATAATATTTCAATTTGAATAAAATTTTAATTAGTAATTATTCAATTTGAATAAAATTTTAATTAGAAATTATTTAATTTATTATAAAATAAAACGCTGAGTTAATTTTAGATAAACCGGATATTAATTTTTCGGAAAAAATAAATAAAATAAACACAAAAATAATATTTCTTACTTGAAACTAATTATCTAAATTAATTGGACAAATGAATAATTAAATGATAAAACACATTTTAATTAACTAAGTCAAACAATTCACAATATATATTTTATTATTCACATAAATTTAATTGTTAAAGTGCTTGTTTCGATTTGCATTCATTTCTAGACATAGTAGTTGCAATATGCATTTGGCGAATCTTATAGTGACCGTAGGCATAACTTTCATTACAATTGTACCAATACCTTTTATCGTCCAAACATTGGAGAGCTCGTTTTTCTGTCATGAAAGTATACAACTGATGATTGACACTTCCTATTCTTTTTTGTGGGATGCTCACTGTTCCACCATCAGTATACACTTTTTTATAGGCTTCATGTGTAAGATTAGAGTTTGTAAGTCTTATTCCTTTGGCTTTTAGAGTGTTTTTATCGCCTTGGAGTGAGTAGCACTTGGGTCGAAGAAACACCCATTCTTTATATTGATTTCCTTTATTCTCATCCTTAACTTTCCCGATTACAGAACAAATTTTATCAGAGAACAACGGATCGGTCACTGGATAATTTGAAGTATCTAGGAGCCCATCTTCAATCATTTTTGGATATAGTTGTAAGCGTAAATCTACATTTTTACACTCTAAAAAGAAGGAATCTGTGTCACCAGCTACGATATTAATTTGACAATTGAATTTTTCTCTATAACTCTGTAGTTCTTTATATTGAAATTGGTACATGCGAAGTTTGGATAAATCAAGTACGGTTTGTCCAATATACATTGGTCTATCTAAACACACAATTTCCTTATTGAGTATAACAGCAATGAGATCATCCGCAATCTTGATGCTACGACGAAACATAGGATGACTACAATAAGTTATCAATCTCTTGCTTTTGCTGCATAATCTCAAATTTATACGTTTCTTCAAGTTTTCCACAGTTTTACCGTATAAACTGTTGTTCTTTAACTTATAATAATCTCGCTGAAACGAATCCGTACTAGCTGCTCTCATTTTGGTATTGTAATCAATATATCCTTTGAAAATAGCCACTTGTTTGAATTCTACAGCACGATTAACTTTTGTGACTTTTGCGCCGTAACTCAACCACTCTGTCAAAACTCTACCATTAACTACATAGTTTTTCTTAGGCTCATGAGTTAACAACAGCTTTTCAACTTTACTACCAGGTGGATAACAAAGCTCAGGAGCTATAGGTAAATCATCTAGCTTATCTTGTATACTATCAGGAATGACGATGTCAACCTCTAGAACATATCCACGATCTCCATCAAACTCATCCCCATTTGCACATCTTTCAACAATACCATTCATTTCAGTCTGATCATTTATCCATCTAAATTCACCAACAGGAAGTTTTTGCGACAGCGCCCATCCATATAAATTATTAACATCTAGGTATGACATTTGTGTTGATTCATCAGCTTCAACATGATGTTTGTTGATAAATGTCATTCCACCACGAATACCAGCTTCAAATAAACGGTAAAGCTCTGGATCTTGAATAAGTTCTACCGGTTCAGGTAACTGTTTAATAGCTGATGCCCAACTTAATCCGGGTATGGAAACAAACGATAGAGCCTCAAGTCCATCTTCGTCAAATGTTTTTTCTCTGAAAGCTTCAAAAACATCGGCCAACAGAAAAACATCCAACTTGAGATATACGAGCATGTAATCTAGCAGTGTCTCACAGTTGTATTGTTGCCAGATTCGATTTGCATGTATATAATCTTCTTGACTAACTCCCTCCCAAATCGGTGGTAATTCTGTTATTGACTGTAAAACATCCATTGATGTAGCCATATCATAAGGAAAAATGGTTTTACAAGTCATCATCTGTGATTCGAAGACATCTGAGGTCAGTGGAAGACATGGTAAATTTCTTGATAAATTTGCCAAGCTGCTATTTAAAAATTGTAAAGAATCAATGAATCTAATTCTTCTGCCTTTCGATGTCGCTGTAAGTGTGAGAAACTTTTCTGTTGATTGAGGAATAACATTTAAATTCCAATCAGGGAATTTTCCAATTGCATATTTTAATATATGATGAATGTCATATCCACGAAGATTATGAAATACAACAGGTAAAGACGGATTGATTCTTCTAGCCAAATTACAATCTTGACACGCTGCTCCGAGATATTGACCAGTAAAATGATCATGATCTCGAACAGGTATATTGATAATCTTTTTACAAAGGTAGCAATGAGTTTGATTCGTAAATTCTTCCTGCTGTTCCCAAGTGAGTTCCATCATTTCCTTTGATCCATTAATTTTATACCACGGATAAACTATGTCTGTAGCTATATCATCCAATGCTTGTATGAACTGAATGATACAGTTTTCCCCAACAAATGTTTCATTTCGGATCGGACAACCTTGATGAAGAAGCACAAATTCAGATGCAATCGGCTCATGTTTTTGGAAGTGTTTGTCATCTAGAGGTAATATCGATTCAAAGTCCGCGTAGACAACAAACTGCTGTTTTATAGTTTTACTCCAGTCTTTAAATTCGATATATTTATTCTCTGGCATTGAGTATAGAGTCGTCCGCTCCACATTTTTCCTACAAAGACCTATATGTCTTTCAAAAGCAGGACGTTTTCGAAACCCATGAAGACATGTATGACACCATTGTGATTGGATTCTGACTCCTTCTACTCTATCTCTGTAATTCAGCAGTCGATCGAGATTGGTTACAGCCAAAAAATGATAATTTAATTCTAAAATTTAGTTAATATTTTTAATGATTAAAGGAAATATTACCTTCTTCAATCAATAAGAGATATATCTGAGATCCCGTCGAAGTACTTCTATATACCAAGTCAACGAACGGATTCTTGAAAATATCATTAGTTTTTTGTTTAATTGGATCTTTATTATATTTGAGAACATTGATCGCTAGATTAGGATTCATTGCTTCAAATTGGCAAATGTTAACCAACTTCATTGGAAACCAATCTGATTTCCATTTTAACTCTAAATATATATATATATATTTTTAGAATGATATAAATATATATTACCACTTAAATTATATTTCATTACTCTTTCTCTGTGGTGTTTTATGTCATCATAATGTAATACGGCCAGTATGCTATATAAAAAGCAGAATTGATCATTATTTTGAACATTAACTAAAGCCTGGCAGTTTTTCAGGTAATTTGGCGTTTTAATGTAACTTGAACCTAAGTAAATATCTAGATTTATATATATAATAATGTAAATAAACTTACCAGATACATGTATTATGTCTGATAATTTAGTTAAAATCATAGTAACTTCTAATATTTTATGAATTCTCCACCCACTACTTTGTTGAGTGTATTTCTCCAACTTTTCTTTTAATTTTTCAATTCCATCATTAATAAATGAAGATGACATTGTAATTGCTTTATTCGACAAACACCATTTTTTAATTTCACCATCCTCTTTGATAAACTCTGCACAAAGTCCAAATTGTATTTTTACTGTCCCCATTCGTTGAATATGATCTTCTATTTCTTTGATGAGACAATCTGGAACAACAATGTCAGGAGAATTAATTGCAGATACATCGCTTGTCAATTCAACACGAGAACCATTTAAGTCAGACTCCCGACGTGGACACAATTGTATGTTAGAGTCTCCATTTCCGTAAAATATTGACTTTCGTTTTGTGGTGCCAGAGTTTTGTCTAACTATATTTATAATTAATATTAAACAACTTAAATAACATAACTTGTAACATATTCTTTAATCTGCTTAGGATCGTATGATGTATTCATTTTCGATTGTACTATAAAAAAATTAATAATTGTTAATAGTAGAAAGAGTATTACTTTTAGTGATCATCCTGCTCTTCGTTTCTTCGAATCTTCTAAGATGGTGTCCGTGTTGTCGTACAAACATTAACCACCTACCTGGTGATATAATGAGACATTCCGGACATATGTAACCCGATAAGGTAGAGTCATTTATCTTGAAATATGATGATGTAACTGATTTACAGTTCTCCACATCTTCATGACTTTCGGCAATACAAAATTTATATAAACTGCATCCGTTCACTAAAAGAAAATAATCATTAATATTAGATAGAGAATAAAAAATTATTCACTTATATAAGTTAAATTAAAAGTTTAAATGACAAACATTTGAAAAGTTACTGCTTATATATTACACATGATTAAATTCTGACCAATCAAAATCAAGGAAGGGGTAGGAAAAATAAATATATTCTGACCAATCAAAATCAAGGAAGGGGTAGGAAAAATAAATGTGTTGCAGTATTTTAAAAGTTCAATATATTTTAAAACACATTTTGATGCTAAAGTTGACTTATTTAACATTTTCATAATAATTTAATAAAAAATAATGTGATGAACCCAGCAAAGTAATATCATTTTTCATCAAATTGCAAAACAGTAATAACGTTTTCATATAATTGTAACAAAGTAATAACATATTTCAGATAAATTTTCAACTGTTGTAAAATATTTAAGCAAATTGTAACAAGATTAGAAAATATTACAACAAAGTAGTAACATATTTCAGAAAATTTCAACAAAGTTACAAAATATTTATCAAATTGTAACTAAAATAATAAAAATATTGCAACAAAGTAATAAAATAATGATGTTAATTGGGACAAATCAATACATTATTTCGAAGACGGACAACAAATTAAAAAGAATATTGTAATAAATTGTGAAGTCTTTCAGTAAATTACAACAAAGTAATAACATATTTCGGAAATATTTCACCAGATGTAAAATATTTAAGCAAATTGTTATAAGATTATAAAAATATTGCAACAAAGTAATAAAATAATACAACATTTTAAACTCTAGATCAATCCATTTTATAGAAAATTAAATTTTATCTCTATAATATATGAATAAATATACAAGGAAATTACGTTAACTGTATGAAAAATACAAATTTATCGTAAAAACATGTGTGTATTACACACAACATACGAGACATAATTTTTAATCAAGCTATTTTATAGAAAATTAAATTTTATCTATATATTATATGAATAAAATCCTAAGAAAATTACGTTAACGTATAATAAATACAAATTTATCATAAAAACATGTGTGTATTACACACAAAACAAGATACATAATTTTTAATCAAGCTATTTTATAGAAAATTAAATTTTATCTATATATTATATGAATAAAAATCCAAGAAAATTACGTTAACCGCGCGAAAAATACAAATTTATCGTAAAAACATGTGTGTATTTCACACAAAACAAGATACATAATTTCTAATCAATCCATTTTATAGAAAATTAAATTTTATCTATATATTATATGAATTAAATCCTAAGAAAATTACGTTAACTGTATGAAAAATACAAATTTATCGTAAAAACATGTGTGTATTACACACAACATACGAGACATAATTTTTAATCAAGCTATTTTATAGAAAATTAAATTTTATCTATATATTATATGAATAAAATCCTAAGAAAATTACGTTAACCGCGCGAAAAATACAAATTTATCGTAAAAACATGTGTGTATTACACACAAAGCGACAAACTAAAGTTTTAATTGAGCCATTTTGTAGAGAATTAAATTCTGCCTATACATGGTTACACTTAAATCACAATCGGACAAAGAGAAAAGAGACAAAGGGGTGAAAAAGAGAGAGAAAAAACAGTAGAGTAGGGTATTGTGTGGACCCGGGAACAAAGACATATGACGTCATCGATGACGTCACAAAGACATATTACGTCATACCCCCCCCCGGGGTTTTTTTTTTTTTTTTTTTTTTTTTTTTTTAAATTTATATTACGTTGCGGTATTTTAAAATTTATATTACGTTGCGGTATTTTAAAATTTATATTACGTTGCGGTATTTTATAATTAAAATTTATTTTATTCACATCATTCGAAAGGTTTTGAAGAGATCTATGCAAAGGTTTCCCCCGGGTCCACACAATACCCTACTCTACTGTTTTTTCTCTCTCTTTTTCACCCCTTTGTCTCTTTTCTCTTTGTCCGATTGTGATTTAAGTGTAACCATGTATAGGCAGAATTTAATTCTCTACAAAATGGCTCAATTAAAACTTTAGTTTGTCGCTTTGTGTGTAATACACACATGTTTTTACGATAAATTTGTATTTTTCGCGCGGTTAACGTAATTTTCTTAGGATTTTATTCATATAATATATAGATAAAATTTAATTTTCTATAAAATAGCTTGATTAAAAATTATGTCTCGTATGTTGTGTGTAATACACACATGTTTTTACGATAAATTTGTATTTTTCATACAGTTAACGTAATTTTCTTAGGATTTAATTCATATAATATATAGATAAAATTTAATTTTCTATAAAATGGATTGATTAGAAATTATGTATCTTGTTTTGTGTGAAATACACACATGTTTTTACGATAAATTTGTATTTTTCGCGCGGTTAACGTAATTTTCTTGGATTTTTATTCATATAATATATAGATTAAAATTTAATTTTCTATAAAATAGCTTGATTAAAAATTATGTATCTTGTTTTGTGTGTAATACACACATGTTTTTATGATAAATTTGTATTTATTATACGTTAACGTAATTTTCTTAGGATTTTATTCATATAATATATAGATAAAATTTAATTTTCTATAAAATAGCTTGATTAAAAATTATGTCTCGTATGTTGTGTGTAATACACACATGTTTTTACGATAAATTTGTATTTTTCATACAGTTAACGTAATTTCCTTGTATATTTATTCATATATTATAGAGATAAAATTTAATTTTCTATAAAATGGATTGATCTAGAGTTTAAAATGTTGTATTATTTTATTACTTTGTTGCAATATTTTTATAATCTTATAACAATTTGCTTAAATATTTTACATCTGGTGAAATATTTCCGAAATATGTTATTACTTTGTTGTAATTTACTGAAAGACTTCACAATTTATTACAATATTCTTTTTAATTTGTTGTCCGTCTTCGAAATAATGTATTGATTTGTCCCAATTAACATCATTATTTTATTACTTTGTTGCAATATTTTTATTATTTTAGTTACAATTTGATAAATATTTTGTAACTTTGTTGAAATTTTCTGAAATATGTTACTACTTTGTTGTAATATTTTCTAATCTTGTTACAATTTGCTTAAATATTTTACAACAGTTGAAAATTTATCTGAAATATGTTATTACTTTGTTACAATTATATGAAAACGTTATTACTGTTTTGCAATTTGATGAAAAATGATATTACTTTGCGGGTTCATCACATTATTTTTTATTAAATTATTATGAAAATGTTAAATAAGTCAACTTTAGCATCAAAATGTGTTTTAAAATATATTGAACTTTTAAAATACTGCAACACATTTATTTTTCCTACCCCTTCCTTGATTTTGATTGGTCAGAATATATTTATTTTTCCTACCCCTTCCTTGATTTTGATTGGTCAGAATTTAATCATGTGTAATATATAAGCAGTAACTTTTCAAATGTTTGTCATTTAAACTTTTAATTTAACTTATATAAGTGAATAATTTTTTATTCTCTATCTAATATTAATGATTATTTTCTTTTAGTGAACGGATGCAGTTTATATAAATTTTGTATTGCCGAAAGTCATGAAGATGTGGAGAACTGTAAATCAGTTACATCATCATATTTCAAGATAAATGACTCTACCTTATCGGGTTACATATGTCCGGAATGTCTCATTATATCACCAGGTAGGTGGTTAATGTTTGTACGACAACACGGACACCATCTTAGAAGATTCGAAGAAACGAAGAGCAGGATGATCACTAAAAGTAATACTCTTTCTACTATTAACAATTATTAATTTTTTTATAGTACAATCGAAAATGAATACATCATACGATCCTAAGCAGATTAAAGAATATGTTACAAGTTATGTTATTTAAGTTGTTTAATATTAATTATAAATATAGTTAGACAAAACTCTGGCACCACAAAACGAAAGTCAATATTTTACGGAAATGGAGACTCTAACATACAATTGTGTCCACGTCGGGAGTCTGACTTAAATGGTTCTCGTGTTGAATTGACAAGCGATGTATCTGCAATTAATTCTCCTGACATTGTTGTTCCAGATTGTCTCATCAAAGAAATAGAAGATCATATTCAACGAATGGGGACAGTAAAAATACAATTTGGACTTTGTGCAGAGTTTATCAAAGAGGATGGTGAAATTAAAAAATGGTGTTTGTCGAATAAAGCAATTACAATGTCATCTTCATTTATTAATGATGGAATTGAAAAATTAAAAGAAAAGTTGGAGAAATACACTCAACAAAGTAGTGGGTGGAGAATTCATAAAATATTAGAAGTTACTATGATTTTAACTAAATTATCAGACATAATACATGTATCTGGTAAGTTTATTTACATTATTATATATATAAATCTAGATATTTACTTAGGTTCAAGTTACATTAAAACGCCAAATTACCTGAAAAACTGCCAGGCTTTAGTTAATGTTCAAAATAATGATCAATTCTGCTTTTTATATAGCATACTGGCCGTATTACATTATGATGACATAAAACACCACAGAGAAAGAGTAATGAAATATAATTTAAGTGGTAATATATATTTATATCATTCTAAAAATATATATATATATATTTAGAGTTAAAATGGAAATCAGATTGGTTTCCAATGAAGTTGGTTAACATTTGCCAATTTGAAGCAATGAATCCTAATCTAGCGATCAATGTTCTCAAATATAATAAAGATCCAATTAAACAAAAAACTAATGATATTTTCAAGAATCCGTTCGTTGACTTGGTATATAGAAGTACTTCGACGGGATCTCAGATATATCTCTTATTGATTGAAGAAGGTAATATTTCCTTTAATCATTAAAAATATTAACTAAATTTTAGAATTAAATTATCATTTTTTGGCTGTAACCAATCTCGATCGACTGCTGAATTACAGAGATAGAGTAGAAGGAGTCAGAATCCAATCACAATGGTGTCATACATGTCTTCATGGGTTTCGAAAACGTCCTGCTTTTGAAAGACATATAGGTCTTTGTAGGAAAAATGTGGAGCGGACGACTCTATACTCAATGCCAGAGAATAAATATATCGAATTTAAAGACTGGAGTAAAACTATAAAACAGCAGTTTGTTGTCTACGCGGACTTTGAATCGATATTACCTCTAGATGACAAACACTTCCAAAAACATGAGCCGATTGCATCTGAATTTGTGCTTCTTCATCAAGGTTGTCCGATCCGAAATGAAACATTTGTTGGGGAAAACTGTATCATTCAGTTCATACAAGCATTGGATGATATAGCTACAGACATAGTTTATCCGTGGTATAAAATTAATGGATCAAAGGAAATGATGGAACTCACTTGGGAACAGCAGGAAGAATTTACGAATCAAACTCATTGCTACCTTTGTAAAAAGATTATCAATATACCTGTTCGAGATCATGATCATTTTACTGGTCAATATCTCGGAGCAGCGTGTCAAGATTGTAATTTGGCTAGAAGAATCAATCCGTCTTTACCTGTTGTATTTCATAATCTTCGTGGATATGACATTCATCATATATTAAAATATGCAATTGGAAAATTCCCTGATTGGAATTTAAATGTTATTCCTCAATCAACAGAAAAGTTTCTCACACTTACAGCGACATCGAAAGGCAGAAGAATTAGATTCATTGATTCTTTACAATTTTTAAATAGCAGCTTGGCAAATTTATCAAGAAATTTACCATGTCTTCCACTGACCTCAGATGTCTTCGAATCACAGATGATGACTTGTAAAACCATTTTTCCTTATGATATGGCTACATCAATGGATGTTTTACAGTCAATAACAGAATTACCACCGATTTGGGAGGGAGTTAGTCAAGAAGATTATATACATGCAAATCGAATCTGGCAACAATACAACTGTGAGACACTGCTAGATTACATGCTCGTATATCTCAAGTTGGATGTTTTTCTGTTGGCCGATGTTTTTGAAGCTTTCAGAGAAAAAACATTTGACGAAGATGGACTTGAGGCTCTATCGTTTGTTTCCATACCCGGATTAAGTTGGGCATCAGCTATTAAACAGTTACCTGAACCGGTAGAACTTATTCAAGATCCAGAGCTTTACCGTTTATTTGAAGCTGGTATTCGTGGTGGAATGACATTTATCAACAAACATCATGTTGAAGCTGATGAATCAACACAAATGTCATACCTAGATGTTAATAATTTATATGGATGGGCGCTGTCGCAAAAACTTCCTGTTGGTGAATTTAGATGGATAAATGATCAGACTGAAATGAATGGTATTGTTGAAAGATGTGCAAATGGGGATGAGTTTGATGGAGATCGTGGATATGTTCTAGAGGTTGACATCGTCATTCCTGATAGTATACAAGATAAGCTAGATGATTTACCTATAGCTCCTGAGCTTTGTTATCCACCTGGTAGTAAAGTTGAAAAGCTGTTGTTAACTCATGAGCCTAAGAAAAACTATGTAGTTAATGGTAGAGTTTTGACAGAGTGGTTGAGTTACGGCGCAAAAGTCACAAAAGTTAATCGTGCTGTAGAATTCAAACAAGTGGCTATTTTCAAAGGATATATTGATTACAATACCAAAATGAGAGCAGCTAGTACGGATTCGTTTCAGCGAGATTATTATAAGTTAAAGAACAACAGTTTATACGGTAAAACTGTGGAAAACTTGAAGAAACGTATAAATTTGAGATTATGCAGCAAAAGCAAGAGATTGATAACTTATTGTAGTCATCCTATGTTTCGTCGTAGCATCAAGATTGCGGATGATCTCATTGCTGTTATACTCAATAAGGAAATTGTGTGTTTAGATAGACCAATGTATATTGGACAAACCGTACTTGATTTATCCAAACTTCGCATGTACCAATTTCAATATAAAGAACTACAGAGTTATAGAGAAAAATTCAATTGTCAAATTAATATCGTAGCTGGTGACACAGATTCCTTCTTTTTAGAGTGTAAAAATGTAGATTTACGCTTACAACTATATCCAAAAATGATTGAAGATGGGCTCCTAGATACTTCAAATTATCCAGTGACCGATCCGTTGTTCTCTGATAAAATTTGTTCTGTAATCGGGAAAGTTAAGGATGAGAATAAAGGAAATCAATATAAAGAATGGGTGTTTCTTCGACCCAAGTGCTACTCACTCCAAGGCGATAAAAACACTCTAAAAGCCAAAGGAATAAGACTTACAAACTCTAATCTTACACATGAAGCCTATAAAAAAGTGTATACTGATGGTGGAACAGTGAGCATCCCACAAAAAAGAATAGGAAGTGTCAATCATCAGTTGTATACTTTCATGACAGAAAAACGAGCTCTCCAATGTTTGGACGATAAAAGGTATTGGTACAATTGTAATGAAAGTTATGCCTACGGTCACTATAAGATTCGCCAAATGCATATTGCAACTACTATGTCTAGAAATGAATGCAAATCGAAACAAGCACTTTAACAATTAAATTTATGTGAATAATAAAATATATATTGTGAATTGTTTGACTTAGTTAATTAAAATGTGTTTTATCATTTAATTATTCATTTGTCCAATTAATTTAGATAATTAGTTTCAAGTAAGAAATATTATTTTTGTGTTTATTTTATTTATTTTTTCCGAAAAATTAATATCCGGTTTATCTAAAATTAACTCAGCGTTTTATTTTATAATAAATTAAATAATTTCTAATTAAAATTTTATTCAAATTGAATAATTACTAATTAAAATTTTATTCAAATTGAAATATTATTGTTATAATTTACCTCTTGTTAGAATATAATGTAAATGTAAAATTAAAAAAAAAAAAAAA